>CAAKHD010003101.1:12186-45363 GCA_901007705.1 Fistularia tabacaria | reverse complement strand
AAAAACCCCGCATTTCCCCTTTCAAAAAACCCAAAAAAATGCTGGGGGGGAATTCAAAACAAAATTTATTCAAAGCAGGAAAAAAAAAAAAAAATCTACGTTCAAAAAAAAAAAAAAAAAAAAAAAAAAAAAAAAAAATAGGATAGACAGACCGATGCAGCGATTCTTCCTCTCCTCACAGGGAGTCTTCCTCTTTCTGCTGCAGAGGCTTCGCCGCTCCTTCTCTCGAGAGTCTGTCGGCCTCCTCGTTGCCTCGGTAGCCGGCGTGACCTGGAATGTGCAGCTGGAGGAAGAGGAGGCAGACCTGAGTCATCGCCTCAGTCTGGGCGCGACTTTACCATATTCTGACGTGCGTTTCTTTGGGTCACGGCTCAGGTCTCGGGTGTGACGCCGTGCTCTGCGGCTGGTTCTTAGCAGATATCTACAACCTCCGCCATCTTCTATTTACAGACAAGTCGTGGTCGATTTGATGGGTCAACTTATTCATGAATTATTTGGAGGACAAATACTGAAGCAAAAAAAAAAAAACGCAGTCTTCATATCTTTTTGTCTTAGACATATTTCTAGTTTTGAAACAGTCCTTTAAAAAAACAGACTGTACACTTTTGTTCCCGTTTCTGAATTTATAAACCTGTAAATTTCCAAGTGTGAAGACCTTCAATGGCTCAAACTTAAGTTGGAGACATGGATCTTAACTGCTTTCACCAGGCAGGAAGCAACTGGAGAACCTTTGATACGGGCTTGCAGGTGGAGGTGTGCGAGTGTGTCTGGAGAAGAAAGAAAGACGTGAAGAGCAGCAGCAACAGCTGATATTCACCCAGACAACTTCCACCTCTGAGTTGAGTTTGTCCAGCTTCATAAAGTCGTCTTTGTTGGTGATGGGACCTCCGGACTTCAGCCGCCAGCCATTCAGCTTCCAGTTCTTCACCCAGCGGGTGACGCCTGCGGACGCACCAACCATCAAGTCACACCTTCAACTTCACCTGTTGTAGTTGAATGCTGGAAGTAATTGTATTTTAATTACAATAGGAGTCCAAATTAAACTGATTATTTGCGTTTATAATGTTTAGTTTGTCCGTGAGAACATTGCACCATTAATTAGAATTTTTTGTTTTTTGGGGGGGGAGGAATTTACCTCTTATCCATGAACATAGAAAAAAACATCACAAGTGAACTATAAAGAATATAACGTAATTATGTAACATGTTATGTAATTCTTGCACAATGTTTTGGAAAATAGGAAATAAAAAATTCATACATGTGAAAGCATATTTCAATATATTCTAAATATCAACGTGAAATGCCCTTTAATGACTTTTTCGTCAATTAAAATTCATACCATATTTATGAACACATTTTAAATCAAGAAGTTAATTTCATTCATCGTAATTATCAAATTATGAAAAATGAAAAAATTCCAGCCTTTTCTCACATATTTTTTAATTCCAAATAGTTCTGTCCAAAAAAATACGATCATTTTTGAAATGAAATTAGTTTGTTAAAGTACAGGTTTCAGACCTGCTGGTGGTTGGCACCACGATGAAGTTGAAGGACACGGATTTCTCACCAGGGAAACTAAAATGTCTAGTTTTTCTTTAGAAGACGAGTTTCCTGTTGGGCTGCTGCGGGTTCAGACTCACCGTTGATGGTGAACATACTGTCGGTGTAAAGAACCAACTTCTTGATGTTCTTCTCCTTAGCTAGCTGCAGTGCCTTGCAGGCTGCCTGGTTCAACCATACAGGTTAGAGACATACACTGCTTAAATAACTTACGACATCTTTGGTCGTCCTTAAAATCTAATTTTCCCATCGAATCCTTTTTTCTTTAACAAACACACTGGAAAAGTCTTATTCGTCTCAGCTGAGCTCGGACAGTCACCTGTATTTCTGCGCGCTGGTTGGTTTGTCGTCCCTGCAGACGCTCCGCTACGTTTCTGCAGGAAAACAATGACCAGAGCCTGAGATTAGTTTTCTTAATGTCTCCATTAGTCCACGGTGAAAGAACCCAACTGTGGAGTGATGGGATGGTTCGCTGAGGGCAAAGCGTACGGCCGCACACTCAACAACCCTATGGGAGGGATTTCAATATCTTCATGTTTACAGTTAATCTGGGAAAGTGTTTGTTTCCTCACAGCGGATGATCGGAGCCCCAGTAAACTCCAATTCCAGCTCGGGCGCCTACTTTTCCGTTGGCACAGCAGCAGCCGTCGGTGTAAACGACCACAGCGTCTCCTGGAAGCACACAAGGTGACTCTTACACCACACGGGATGATGCCCCACATCTGGATGAAAGTCTACGACAATCCGCTAAACCGGATCATGATATGGAGTTAAATGAATGGACAAACAATGACACTGGGGGCTGTGGGGTTCTCAATTTGGCTAAACCGACCTGTAGGAATTTGAGTTCCCAAATGTTGTTTGGGAAAAAGAATTTCCTGAAACTGTCAAAAAAATAAGTTTAGAAATCGAGAAAATACTAAATTGGCCTGGCAATAAAGTTAACTAAAATACGGGGACATTAACAAGAAATTGGCTGCAATTGAAGTCATCATCTGATGGGGCAAAAAATTTTAGATCTGTTTTTGAGAGTCCACAGAAGTTAGGAAAAAAAAAAAAGAAAAAAAAAGGAAATTGGTAGTGACTTGAAACCGAGCAGCAGGTTACCAAGTTACATTAAAATGAACAAAAAGCTAAATGAATATTAGAAATGGCTTTTAAGAGGACGCTGGCTGACCGTTCAATGCTCTATCTGTATGAAAAAAATACTGCCGAGTTTGTCCACTTCTCATGTGTAGCTGCATTTATATGTATAGACAGAAAAGAAACGCTTCCTGACGAAGAGGACCGTCTCTTCTCACCCATGTATGTGAAGCCGTCTGCAGCCACTGAAGTCGTGTTTGGAGCCTGTTTGATTTGTTTGGGTCGAGGTTCGTCCCCATCCTGGTCTTCCACCTGCGTACGGCTTCTCTTCTTCCCCAGGGGAATGTACTCCAGTGCCTCTGGGCCTCTTTTTGGGAGCAGGTTCACGTCTGACTCCATATTCTGAGACACTGAGACCAAAACAACGGATACTCTACCAGCCAGAGTGACACCAACTGTAAAAGCTGTGACTGTTGAAAGAAAGTGTACCTTTTTTCACGTCTGGAACTGCAGAGGGTTCGACGCCCCTCACAAACGCCCAGGCGTCTTTTTCTGAGGAAAACTTCTTGAATGTTGCCGAAGGAAATTTTTCAACCTGGCACTTACATTCATCCCTAAATAAAAATGAAAAGAAAATTGAAGAAAATCTTGGCTGACAGTTCAGACTTAAAATTTTAATGTCTTCCTTTGAAAACCTTGTGATGCTACAAATCCATTTTGTGAAATGTTGATAATTTTGTTTTGATGTCAATTCCAAAAGAATCAAATGTCATTCAGATAAAGGACACAATTTTACCATGTATTTTCTAACACGGTTCATTGTCTGGTAAAAATCTTGATTTTTTTTAATTATTATTATGTATAATTTATTATATATAAATGCATTCAGGAAGGTTACTGGTTTGGTTTAAAGACGAAAGAAAAAAAATCCTGATATTTTTTATGATACATCAGTTTTTTAGGGGGAAAAATGGTCGAAACAGAGGGAAAAAAAACACAAAATAAAGAAACAAAAACAGAAAATGATAAAATCCGTTACAAATCGCCTCAAAATGATGTGGCGTAAGGGGCAGGATAACAGTCCAGCTTCAAACATCATAGCATGATCACGTATATGCCTCTCCTCTCGCCCTCATCGTAGATATTTCAGTGAAAACATTAATATTTCAGCTGAGCTTTTTGTTCCTCGTTTTGCAGGAGCATTGAATTTACGGTCTTTTGATAAATATCAGATGCGGTTAAACCTGAATCAAATACGAGTCAACGTCGTCCACATCGACTGATAAAGTCGCTGTGATTCTACAAAAACATATCGGTCGATGTTTGCATCTGTGCCGAAAGATGAGGTGGATCTTTGCCATTCAAAAAAAAGAAAAAACTATATATTCTATAAATATATACATGTTGGACACCAGAGTAGATTTTAAACAGCAGAAAACTCAATGGGCTTCCCGCAGCAGTGCGGTACTGCTGGCTGCAAAAGAAGCCTCACCAGGAGCTGTAGACGCCGGGTTGGAAGCCTCTTCTGACGGCGTAAAAGAACTTGCCCTTCGCCATATCGTCGACAGCGCTGCAAACAGTCCTGCTTAACGTTACTGCCCTGAAAAGTCCAGTCAGCCTCAACATTACCATCAGTCGAGAACCTGATGTGACACGAGTAAAAGGGACATGTTAATATTGACGCGACTTCTCTACGAGAAGTCAGAGTTGTCGACTGGACAAGGTTGGCGCTGAGAATGAACGGGTGAACATTTAGCAGCTAATGTCTTCAAAGTGCACGCCAAAACAAGTGGACGCCAGCTAGCTTGAAATTAAAAAACAAGTTACTTTTAAACTCTAGCCCTTGTGATGTGATAAGAGGGAGCTTTCCGGCTGTCTTCACAGTTTGCTTCTTTAAGAGCCGAGAAGGTTTAAATTAAAGAACTCAAAAGCAGTATCGACTTAATTTGGGTTTGACATTAAAGAAAAAGCATGGTATTTGACGCCCAGCTCCTCTTCGATTTAATTTATCGATGTTTGCACACCGGGCTTAAGTAACCGCACTGCCATCGCGTGGACTGGCGGGTGATAACAACAGCTTCTCAAAAGGCAAAGTACTGATTTTGAAATTAAAAAGAGCTTAACTATAAATTCACACAAGCGGTTTTTTTATCTAAACCTGATAAATACATCTCGTGCAGTTGTTCATTTCTTTATAATCAATTATGGTTTCTTCGCGTGCATCCCCAGTTCTTCGTTTTGCCTCTTATTTCCCGTTCTGTCCTCAACACGCATATTTAACTCAATCAAATTAGATTTAAAAAAAAAAATGCATGAAGAGATGATTTTAAAAACGAAAAAAGTTTCACAGGAATGCGTCTTTGAAGCTCCTGCTCCTTTTGCCCGGTGAGAACATTTCATTTGACTGGTGACTGGTGGTAAAGTCTCGCGATGACAACGCGCGAAGGCGCACTCTCGCACCTCTCGCGATACATAAAAACTTAGCCGGGCCGCATTAATTCAACTCTCGCGATGTTCCGGTCTCTTCCTTGGCCGTCGTTAACCGAGGTTAGTCGTGACATTTTCCTCTGTGAGGGCTTTTCGGTGCTAAAATGTGTTTAAGTTTTATTTAATCGCCACGTTTTCATGTCGTCCGTCACCGGAGGGCTGTGATGCTTTAGATTATGTAGTTTACTGGTACGGATGGGTATTTTTTCTGGCAGTATATTGTATAGTAGTCACCTCCGCTGAGCGGTTGTAGCACTGGGAGTTCCGCAGGCCGTACATGTGTGTAGAACTCTGGTTAGGTGGCGGCAGCCGTACCGATTTATCAAATTATGATCTGATACATTTCCATTTATCCGAAGTATGGCCGTCTTACAGGTTGTAAATATTCATTTTGGTTAAATGCCAAACTCAACAGGAGCTAACTAGGACTAGCTAAGGTATCGTAGCTATCATGCAGCTAGCTCCATGGTGCAGATCTTCTCATTTTATGGCGACAGAATTGCTAACTTGTTTTGAATGTGCAGTTTAAGCGTTTGAGGGCGACCTGATATACAGACCCCTGAAGTATTGAGTTAGTTTAAAGCTCGTCAAGGTACATCCTGTTCATTGTCAACGCTAAGCGTGGATCTCAGAATTTGGGTTGAAATCTTTCATCTATGTTCTTTTCAGAGACAAAGGCCATGTTCAGTACTAGCGCCAAGATTGTGAAGCCGAATGGCGAGAAGCCAGACGAGTTTGAGTCTGGGATCTCCCAGGTAAGACCTCCTTGTTCAAATGTAGCATGACCACATTTACAGTTTTTGTCTGAAGTCTCACAATGCGAGGACGCCCTTGACTGTTGCTCATTTGAGTTTGCTCCACATGTTCCTGCTGGGAATTTAAGCGTAGTTGCCAGGGTGTTTTTGTTGCCACTTCGGTATCCCAGCAGTTGTGTCAACATGTGCTTCTTGTGTTCCTGCAGGCTCTGCTCGAGCTGGAGATGAACTCTGACTTGAAAGCTCAGCTGAGAGAGTTGAACATCACAGCAGCAAAGGTGAGACTCGTCCTGCATTTGTGATCGCTGTCCGGGTCCGACGTGGACATCCAGGGAGCGTGTCTCCCCGGCTCTGTCCTGGTGGCGTATGGGAGCGTAGCCTCGAGCTGAGACGTACAGTCCCGTTCCACGACGTCGGAGATCAAGCTCTGTCCCCCGGCTGCCGCCGGCGTGGACGAACGTCCTGCATATTCCTACATCTTCCCAGAGTCCTTCTGGGGCTGTTACTGGGGAGCTAAACCATGCAGTGCACAGACTCAGACCTACTCGCTTTGGGATCGGACGCAGCATTCCTGCCCTCGAATTAAAAGTCCCACTTTCTGTTCTTGGTTCCTCCAGGAGATTGAGGTCGGTGGCAGCAGGAAAGCCATCATCATTTTCGTTCCCGTTCCTCAGCTGAAGTCCTTTCAGAAGATTCAGGTGCGACTGGTGAGGGAGCTGGAAAAGAAGTTCAGTGGCAAGCATGTGGTCTTCATCGCACAGGTGAGAGGACGACTCAACGAATGGCATCTGTCCTCATCTAACAGTAGCTACTCTTTCTTTAGTAATGCCCTTTTCCTTCAAACCGTCCGATTAATGTTTCTCTTTTTAACCCTCGAAGCTCTGCCCTCATGATTAATTTTGTTATCCAGTAAAGCCTGTCCAAGCGTCAGGGGTTCTGATGAATCGTGAATTAAGTGCACAACAGACCACAGTATTGAAGTGAACAGCGTTCTCCCTGGGTGTGAAGACGCTCAGCTGATGTTAACCTGGCCGAACTCCAAAGTCTCTACAATGACAAATGTTTTAATTTACTGTCCCACAAATTAGTATAGTACTGAATCCCGGGGGTGAAATTTACAAGTGGTCGAGGGGGACGGCTAGGATGTAATTTTCACACAAACATTACGAAGAGCGTTCATGTTCAGCCGTTTTAGGAAAGGGGCTTGACAGGAGACAAGCCATGCTGTGAGGTGGTTGTCCTGGTCTGATGTGGACGTTCAGAGACATCACGATTTTGTTAATTTCAAGTTTGATTATCTTTATGGAACTAGTCCCCTGAAATCCAACCCGTCTGCTGGGCTGACAATCAAAAAAAAAAAAATCTAACCTTAAAAACGGTCTGACGACTGATTTATTAAGCTTTGAAACCCACCGACCTTTGTCTTAATCTTGACAGTCTCAATCCAGAGTTTATTTAAAAACAAACAAACCCGACGTGGACATCCAGGGAGCGTGTCTCCCCGGCTCTGTCCTGGTGGCGTATGGGAGCGTAGCCTCCGGCTGAGACGTACAGTCCCGTTCCACGACGTCGGAGATCAAGCTCTGTCCCCCGGCTGCCGCCGGCGTGGACGCGCGTCCTGCATATTCCTACATCTTCTCAGAGTCCTTCTGGGGCTGTTACTGGGGAGCTAAACCATGCAGTGCACAGATTAAAACCCCAGGCTCACTCTCTTGAAATGTCAATCTGTTGGGATTTAGTGGAGGGTATGTTAATTTTTAAGTGATTTGAAATATATCCTGGCAGGTTATTGGCTGATGAAAAGTGGTTTAACATCCCCATTTGAACCGCAGTGTTTGATCTGGAGTTTTTCTCCCCCAACTTTCAGAGGAGAATTCTGCCCAAACCCACCAGGAAAAGCCGCACAAAGAATAAGCAGAAGCGTCCCAGGAGGTGAGTGGACTGTTTCCTGTAGCAGGCTGCTGCAGAACAAACACTGTTCAATCCGAGCAAAGAGCCTCTCCTTGTGGGATTAGATATGATCGGCAACATTTTGATGATGCATCACGCTAGATCTTCTTGGGTTTGAAATCGAGTTCTGGTGGGGTGAAGAGAACTGAGCATTGCGCTGACAGATGCGGCTCTGGTATTCCTAAAGTAACTAAATCTAGCTGGCCCGCGAGGCTAGTTTTCTATGGAAAAACGTGCCGTAAACTGGGATTCTCATAGTTCACAATTTGAAGCCATGCTGACCCTTAGAATGACCAGCTTTGAAATCAGCATCTGACACCCTCTCACTTGTTCCTTATTGCAGAGCTTGTCGAAGGATTGTGATCTACAACGATCATGATTTTGTTCGTTTTCCATAAATAAGGTCAAATGTAACCAATGCCTTGAAATCCAGCAGGTCTGTAGTAAAGTGGGGGTATTTGACAATCAAACAAAATCCAACCTTTAAAAATGGTATTTTAAGACGAGTTAGTAAGCTCTGTAATCCACTGACCTTTATCCTGATGAACATCTAGAGTCCCAATCCAGATAGTTGTTTAAAAACAAACAAACCCGACGTGGACATCCAGGGAGCGTGTCTCCCCGGCTCTGTCCTGGTGGCGTATGGGAGCGTAGCCTCCGGCTGAGACGTACAGTCCCGTTCCACGACGTCGGAGATCAAGCTCTGTCCCCCGGCTGCCGCCGGCGTGGACGCGCGTCCTGCATATTCCTACATCTTCTCAGAGTCCTTCTGGGGCTGTTACTGGGGAGCTAAACCATGCAGTGCACAGATTAAAACTACTCTGCTTTTAAATTGCTTATTTCACTTGTTCTGTCAAATCAGAAAGTAGTTGAGGAAAGGGCAATTTTTCACGATAAATTCTGTCACATTCCCAAGGGGGTTATCAGGCTTATATGTAGTGTGGTGAACTGCTATCACGTGGAAATAAAGATAAGGGCAAGGCCATAGATCCTCCCGACAAGCTCAAAGTAATCAATGTTTAAATGTCCCGAAAGAGGTGGTTCTGGGCTCTCTTTCCAGTATCCTGGAAAGACCAGGAGACCTACAAGTTCCCCGCGTACCCCTGTAATCTTCTTCTGATGAAGCCACTTCCATTTGAGCCTCTTAGAATGAAACCTTTCATGTGACAGCTAGGCAGCTGATTTCAGTCCTACCAACTTGAAATGTGGGTTAGATGTCTCCGCCAGCAGAGACGAGGACGTCTAGTTCAATGGTTTGTCAAAGGTGTTGTGGAATGTGTTTGACTCAAGTGTGAAATGTCCGCTCTCCCCAGCCGTACCCTGACCGCGGTCCACGACGCCATCTTGGAGGATCTGGTGTTCCCCAGCGAGATCGTGGGTAAGAGGATCCGGGTCAAACTGGACAGCAGCCGACTCATCAAGGTCCATCTGGATAAGGCGCAGCAGAACAACGTTGAACACAAAGTAGGTTTCTACCAACTGTGTGTGCGCGTTAACCCGACGTGGACATCCAGGGAGCGTGTCTCCCCGGCTCTGTCCTGGTGGCGTATGGGAGCGTAGCCTCCGGCTGAGACGTACAGTCCCGTTCCACGACGTCGGAGATCAAGCTCTGTCCCCCGGCTGCCGCCGGCGTGGACGAGCGGCCTGCATATTCCTACATCTTCTCAGAGTCCTTCTGGGGCTGTTACTGGGGAGCTAAACCATGCAGTGCACAGACCTTTACCTGTCCAGACTACCAACTTTGTAAAGGCTAGTTTTTAGCTTCTGCTGTTGATTTCAATAGGTTTGTTTACACCCTGCAGGAAATGAATTGAGTTATTGTGGAAATTGTCTTGGTGGTTTTATTTCTAACAAACTTTAGATGCTTATCAAATGAATCATGTCGAGTACATTTGTTCTGTTTGCAGGTGGAAACTTTCTCTGGTGTCTACAAGAAGCTCACAGGCAAAGACGTTGTGTTTGAATTCCCAGAATTCCAGTTGTAACTGCAGATGACAAAATAAATTTGTTTACTGTCACTGTTACTGCTCTGTGGCCTGTTTCCGACCAACAAGACGGTTTATTTGACATGGTTTGGTTTGTGTCTTAGCCAGGTGGTCAAAATCTATTCTGGTCTCTATGATTAACTTCCACTTACCGCCCTCCTTCCTGTTGATCTACTCATACCAAACTACCCTATACATATTTGACTGGGAGAAAACAAGTTGCTTCAGTCCCTAATTTGACATCTGAACAACAGCACTTAAAACATCTTCCATAAAACCAGCATGATGCCACTTCAGTTCGATCTTGGAGCAATTAACTAGTACTTTGAAAGTGAAGAATCAAGCCCACCTTTACCAGACCGAATGGAAAACCCTAAAAAGATGGTCACTTCAGAACTGGCCTCAAAGATCCATCGGAAGCTGCTGCTCCTCTACGGTTTCCTGAGTGACGAATCAGATCAGCTGACTTCCACCCCTAAAACAAATGTCCACAAGATGGCGCCACCCACACAGCAAATTAAGAAATAACTTAATTCCCTCGAGAAGTCAAGTCAAACACTCCCAACAAGTTAACAAACTGAGTAATAGTTTATATAATAAATTGCACTTTATTTCTTTGTTTCCAGACATTACAGAAGCATCAACCTGCAGACATTTTTAAAAACGTTAGTAAAAATTTGGACACTTGATCAGACGCGGCTGCAGCTTTTGCTACCGATGTTTACATTTGCTGACCAGTCACGAGTTGGTTGCTTTAGAAGGGAATAAGATTCATCACAAGAACATTTAAACTCGTGGCGTCAGCGTGAAGAGGAATCTGGCTTCTCAGGGTCTCCTCGTGACCCCTATATATTTTCAAAGAAAATTAGCTGTGTGTGTATGTGTGTGTGTGTGTGTGTGCGCACAGTTCAAAACTCAGGTTTTCCCCAGTTAGTTTCTTACAGATTTTCACTTTATCTGGATGGAGAGCCAGCATTTGCCACGTGACTTTATAATGTTGCCAAAGTACAAAACATAAAAAAGTACATGTGTGATCACTGTCCGGTTGTGCAGAAATGCTCGCAGGGCAGCCGCTTGCTTCCAGACTAGTTAAGGCAGGGGAGTGAGTTTTGAACAGTCGGTGGGGATTTATTGCTCACATACAACTTTGTTTTTATATAAAGCATTGTTGTCAGTAAAAGTTTACAGTTTGGCCTTAAATATAGCACTGTTAGAAAAAAGCTTCAAGCCATGTATTTCCATGTTTAGAAGATATTTACAGTTTAATCCGTTGTAAATTGTTCTGTTAGTTAAAAAAAAAAAGGCACCAAATATGAACAAAAAAGTTTAACAGTGTTGGAGGATCCAGAGCAGCTCCCTGAGGAACGCCAGCATCATTTTCCATAGAAACTTTACCAACAGGGTTTGAACCGCCTGTATGTTCTCCGCTGGATCAATTTGATCCGTGTGCAACCTGATGCCCTCTGAGACGCCCCCAAGCGACGAGGCTCTTACTCTGCAGGTCCCTCACCTTCACTGGAGGTGATTAAAACCCGTGCCTTGAATGACATGAAGCTGTTCTTTCTAATAAATTTTGAGTTTTATCCTCAATAACAATAAAGGTGAAAGTCATCAATTCTGATACTTTGACATCTTGCTCCATTTCAGGTGACTTCTTGTTTTTTTACAAGATGCTTTCAACATTTTACAGTTTTTGAAGCATTTTTTATGCTAACCTCTTACTACAAGAATTCTGGTCGAATATTTAGATGGATGATTTTTTTTTTTTTTTTTTAGATGAATCCCTAAATATACTTTCCAAATGATCAAACTAAGTATATTTTCCTCGCTAAAGAGGAAGTGGCCAAGTTGTAATCATACTTTGAGGAATTATTTTCATAGGAGTTTAAAAATTAAACCATTAAGAAAATGTCTTTGAAAAACTATTGGAAAAAACTTTTGGAATCATTTTTCTAATAAAAAAAAATCAAATCTTCTCTCGTCCATGAATTTTTTTGGCAAAATAAACTGGTATAAAAGTTAAGCATCTGGTCAAAAAGGAAAAGAAGGACTCCTGTCCTTGTTGTTTGTGGACAACTTTGGACTTCGAATGAAAAGAATGATTGTTTTGGAGAGAATGACATGATTATAAAAAACACACCTCTGCATCCAAAGCGATCAGACCTTGTTGCTGCCTCGGGCAGATTCTTAGCACAGAGAACGACAACCTACGGAGGGTTTGTTACCTGAAAGACTCAGTTCCTTTTTTCACCGGAAAAACGTTCAGCAGCTTCCAGCAAATATTTACAGACAAATCTACCAGAAGACAGCAGCAGGTGAGCGGATGGCCGGAAGGAACTTCACAATCCAGCTGAAGGTTTGAGAGGAATCTGTTTGACTGAGAAAGATATTCAAGCCTTTTATTTACAACTTTCACTCCAACAGGAAGTTTCAACTCTTTCTCCAACGGATTAAACCTGCTGAGAAAACTATGATTTCGTAACTTTTTATGTATGTTTTTTTAATCTTTTTAGTGTTTCCTTAATCGGTTCTTGCGTTAACGGGGATTAAAAAAAAAAAAAAAAAGGTCAACAGACTAAATAGTCATGATTTCTCATGCGATCAGACGTTTGTATCTCTGGACTCACAACAAGTAAAAATTAAAAAGGCGAAAATGTTTTGAACATCGAAAAACATAGAAACGATCCGAGCGCGTTAGAAATAGTGTACTGTAAAAGACAGAAATGTGGGCCACTGACTGCTATTTTTAATGGGATCTATAAAATCAGATGCGTGCCTGAAGAACGACCGAAACCAAAATGTCAAGATATTTTAAAACCAAAACGAGGCTGAAGTTTGTTGAAGCAATTTCCAGTCTGAATGTCAGGATTCAGAAGCAGAACGGTTTATAGTTCTTTGAAACCACTGTTAAAAGGGGATTAATAACCAGTTGCGTTGAAAATGGTGGATCCAGCAGCGTCTTTCTGTTTTTCAGGTCTCCCGTCGTCACCCGTCGAAACACACACCTGAAGCACCTTCGCTCCTGCGGCTTCATCTTCAACTAAAACCCAGATTCGGAGAGACGGCGGAGCTCGAAAGTCTTGAAAGCAAAGAGAAAACCCAGAAACCCTGTTTGTTTTCTTTGTGTTCAGGAAAAACCCACTTTAAAATGCCTGTTGAACTGCATTCTCAGCTCTGAGCTCTGAAGGGAGTGGGGACACTGTGTGTGGCTCTTTTGCTCTACCAAAACAAAAGATCAAGCTAAATCTCTTCATTTTGATCCGAGGCAAGTCTCCTTTTTTCTTTCTTTCTTTCTTTCTTTCTTTCTTTTTTTTTTCTTTCTCCTGCTGACTGACTTTGGACTCTTGGAAGAGTCAGTCTTGAAGCAAGGCGCTCACTTGCCTCTCAGGCCTCCGTACGGACGTCCTCGGGCCACCGAGGAAGCGGGTCAGTGGCTCAGCAGGCGGAGACGGGCCAGCCAGCCCCCGAGCAGCGACGTGGAGGTCTTGGCGACGGCCTGAGGGTGAGAGACGGCGGGCGGCTTCTTGGACGCCGCCTCCTGGTAGGGAATGGTGGCGCTGTTGTGCAGGTCGGCGCTGATGAAACACTGGCTGCCTCGGATGTGGTCGACGCCGCGGACCAAGGGGTGACCCCTGTAGGGCACGGGGAAGCACTGCTCCTCCTCTGTGATGCTGCTGATCCCCTCGTTGCTCAGGTATCTTTGCAGGAGCCTCTGGCCTGGGGACACACGGACAGGCGGCACGGTTCGTGAACCTGAAGTTATTGTCTCATTGGCAGGGTTTGCTAGCACAAACGGCCTGTTACTGACCCATCGCTATTAACATATGATCACTCTTGAATCAAAGAAAACATGGGTTTGTTGTCTCTACAGGACATACCATCTGGGAATATACTGACGTTAACCTCCAGAGTGTTCTTTAAAATCCATTGCCGTCGGGTTTTTTCAAGTCTGACATTAGAATTAACACGTCGTATCAGTTCCTTGTGATTTAATTCAGACACTCAATACACAGATCCAGTATCTGTCAAACTAGCTCCATTAAATGTGACAGAATCATGACTAGATGTCACATTTTGTTTGACAGTGAATGCATGTTTCATTAGTTTCTCACTGTCAACCTTCATAAGTTCTGTCTCCTGTCGAAGAGGAGCCTGTCATATTAGTTCATTCCAATTTTATAGTTTCATAACAGACAAACCTCAACCTTTCTGCTCACCATTCATCATTATGAAACATCCGCTCACGGTATCGGATATTTTCCAGTCCCAGAAATGCATTAATGTGTCAGTGTTTAACTAGAAAATCCATTAACAGCCTGTTATCTCTGACCAACTGCCAAAACACACACATCGCGATCCACGTTGTGCGTTTCTGAAGGTGGAAGTACAGGAGGTACAGCCGTGGTCAATGCAGCAGCAGCTGCTCTCCGGTTAATGATCGGCCAGGTAAGAATTCAAAACGCGGCGTCCGCGGATAATATTGGCGATCCCGGCGAGAGCAGAGGCGCTCAGCCGGGTGAGGAGCTTTACCTTTCCTTGCCGGCGGGCCCCGCTTGGAGGATGAGTCGGAAACGGCGGAGAGAGACTCCACCGGCATGGACACGGGCCGGGGTTTACCTGCAGCAGCATCCGGGAAAGAAATAAAGAAAGGGAGTCTGTGATTTCCACAAAAACACTCTCCCCCTCACCTGTCAGACGTTTCATCCAACCTGAAATATGTTGCGCAGGTATTTTAGAATTGAGTAAGAATTGGGTTTTTACTAAAAACAGGCGGAAGCAGAAAACAAGAAGACCTTCCATGTAGAGGCGGGTCCGTGGCTTTTTGGATGTTTGCTAACATACTGGGTAATTCAATTCAGTTTTTACGGCTAAAGGACCATTCATTTGGCATATTAATGGTCACTGACTAATTACAATCACCCACTAGTTCCAATGAGAAATTGCTAGCTCTATTTGCGAGCTCCATCGGTTTGCTTCCTCTTCACCAATGGACTTTAACAGCTTAGCATGCTGGTTCGTGTGTGTGCTTATGACTTCGGAGTGTCAGTGTGAGCCGTTTTCTGGTGCCATCGAAGGATATTTTCCGGTTCTTTGTGGAGGAAGTGAGATTTATTGCTGAATAGTGATAGTAAAATACCCATCTGCGATAAAGATTCATAAAGACCGGTTATACATTGGGGATGCATTTTCTATTTTGTTGTAACGAGAACGTATTGTTGTTGTAGCTGGAGATTTTGGAAGCATTAGGAAGAAATGTTCAATGAAATAAGAAAACATATGTTGTAACGAAATGGCAGCAAAACGGCAACCAAAGAATCAGCTTCATTTAAGTCTGTCAGTGTCTGTGTTTGTTTTTTGCCGTGTTATCGGTAAGTGATGGAGAGGCCTCCGCAGAGGTTGAGGCGTGGCTGCGGAGCGTTGTCTCAAATATTTAGAAACAACGGATCCTGCTTGTGGATTTCTGAGCCGTGTCAGCAGAACGCATCACGCTGCCGTCGTGGACGACCTTCAGGGGTCGGCAAGCTCACGATGTGGCGACTTTCCAAACACGAGAGGTGAGCGGATGACGACCGCTAACAGGAGGCATCGTCCCTGGACACATATTTCACGAGCGCCCGAGGTGATATTTCTTGATCCAAATGTTGGAAAACATGGCGGCGATGAACACTTTTACAACGCATTTTGTCTTCAGTCCAGCTGAAGGCCGTTGTATGTCTTTAAAATAAATCACCAAAGGGAAGCTGACATTTAACAACCATTCTTTTTCGTCTCACTGAATGATATATTGTAATTCGCCGGTGGAGAAACAAGAACACTGCTGAAAGAACAGCCGTTGCTGTGATGCTTTTAGAACTGAAAGCTGCAAACATTTCTCTTTCTTGGGGAAAACCTCCATCAATATTTGCCCGGGGTTTAACTGTCAAACTGAAAATGCTGTTAACTGAAAATCTCATTTGCAAAGTGGAAGTCTGTGTATGTGCTCTCACATCGTGCGGACGAGCGCTGTCTGAGGCGAACAGGGATCGGCTGGGTGGGCTCGGGAGGCGGGCTGACGGCGGTCCGGGTGTCGTGGGGAAGGTTTGAGCGCCGCCGCAGGTCGGCGTCCAAGCAGGAGTTCGGAGACTTGGGCCTCATTTTCACTCCTTGCGTGGGGTTCGGGTTTCCGTTCCTTTGCAGAGAGAAACATGGAGCGTAAGGAGCGGATCGGAAGAACGGAGGCAGGGGGAGGTGAGAGAGGTGTCACTCACAGCGGCACGTACGGCACCGCGGGGGGCGGGGGGATGTACAAATCCAAGATGGCCGTCTTCCCGCGGTTTCCGGCCTCGTCTGAGGTTTCCGAATGTTGAGGTCTTTGGACACCTGGGGCTCTCTGAGATGTCTGAGGAGAGAAGAGCGGTTTCACTGTGCAGCCGGAAGAAAACTAACAATAACCACTAAAGACCATTTCATCTTTATTCATGCGAAAAAAATGTTTTTAAAGGCAGTAAATGTGACATCAACATACTGAAATTGCCACCCGTATCTGTCGAATGCCAAATGCAGAGGAATAAGATAACGATTGCAGTGTTTTTAACAAAGAAATCTGAATATTCCCAGATGAACTTCTGACCTGATAAAAAAAAACTAGACTAGAAGGTAATTACATTTGCAGAAAAAAGATTAGCAAAAAAATCATCCAAGAAACAAAGAAAACTTTGCAATAACAAAGGAAAAAAAGAAGAATAATTTTCTATAATTTTGTGAATCGCAATTATGTGTTCCTGCCTAACTTGGTTTGAAAAGTGCAAGCGAACAGTCATTTTACAGCAGAAAGAAACCTATAGTGATATTAAATAAGGAGCTGGCGATGCTGCCCCACTGTTTTTTGTTATTTTTGTGAACTCAGATGGTCCTGCAGGCCACCACAGATTCTCCTACTCGCCAGGGCTGGAAGGGAGCGCGGTCGACAACCTCACCTCTATTTGCCAGTCGATCTCGCAGTCCTTTAATAAAGGACGCGGTCACATGTTTTGTCATGAAATAAACGGTAGACGATATTAAGAGTTGTTCCAGGAGAGAAACAGCGAACAAAGCTCTTCTGTTTCCCTCCTCTTTTCCAAAAGTGCTCTATTTCCATTCGGACAGGAACTTCGCTCAGCAACTTTCAGATAGAAGATCAAGATACACGGGAAACACGAGTTCCTCTGATGATGGAGCAGCTACTCGTTTGAGCGCTTCGCCGTTCAAACCAGCTGATGTTTCCGAACCCCTCAATGTTAAATGTACTTCAGTGTCGAGTCAGAAACTTGACGATCGTCAATCAACAGGAAGTTTTCGTAGAGGAGCGCATTTCATACTGTTAAACCTGCTACATGAGGTTTTATGTCAAATAAATGCAAAATGTGACTCTACCCTTGGACGTAAATGAGAAAACATTGTTTTTTCCGTTATTTAAGCTAAAAATGTCAATATTGTCATCATTTGTCCGTTCAATCTAAATAAAAAGAAGTTGAATTATGTGAGATGCCATCATTAACCTACTTTTCACCAAAGAGCAACATTGGGAAGATTAAAATGAATAACATTTATACTCACGAGCAAATCAGATATGTCACGATAAATCAGACAAGAAACCGCTTTTAATTCTGAATGTCTGGAAAGGCGCTGGCAGCATTATCCCCCAAAGGCCCGATGACGGGCGTCAGTGAGGTAGAGACCGACCGCCCTCAGGTCTGACTTGTTTGCTAGGATTAGAGAGTGAAGTCCCGGGCCGAGTCTATCTCACCTAAACACACACATCCTGCACCTCCGTCAACAGAAAACCCCTCAGAGTTGTCTCACTGCAGAAGAGCACGAGGTACCTCCCGACCACGCTTCGACGTCTTCCTTGTGTTTTTTGTTGTTTCTTTTGGCCAGGAAGCCTGAAGAAGGGATCCATTGTTCTGTCACCTCAGAGGAGCAGCGGGCTGGGCGTCGCTCGCAAACAATAACTGCGTCAGAGCGGCGGTGACCGACTGATATTTCGGCTCCCCCAGGAAACGAACGGCGACTCAGACCATCGACGTCGGGGGTTTGGCTGCGATTCATCGGCTGCGCTGCATTTTGGATTCTCTCTCCATTTGTTGGAATACTTGCAGAACTAAAATGTTATCATTAACCATCTTGCTCCACTTCACGAGTCTTCAACATTGAGATTTGTCTCGCTTTATTTCTGGTTTCTTGAAACTGAAAGCTTAACAAAACTGAAGCTCTTACTGAAGTCTGTCAACATGTTTTTGTTTGTCTGTTTTTTTAATCGTTGACTCATTTATGTTGCACATCTTAAGCAAATAAAGTGTAACACAATAAATTATAGATAATTCATGTTTTTTCACTCTCTTACTTGTTTTTAGGTCTCATTTGTGCATTTTGTTGTACTTTTCTGGCAATTTTTGATATGATTATCATTAATATGATAATCACTAGTAAAATGCAAATACAAGGAACAACAGGATAAAACCTACAAAAATCAAAAATGCAATAAGTAAATTGAAAGCCAAACATCAAATTGAAAAGCGGCGAGCACAAGTAAACGAAATGTTATGAAGTGTAAAAATAGCTAGAGGCGTTATTATTAATTGATCACATTTCAACATTCGACATGTGAAAAAAGAAATTCAAGTTTGGTGACTGGATCTATAATCATGAATTTGAACTTCAAAATCTCACGTTTGTCCGTCAGTCGATGCCACGGACCAATAGATGACTGAAGAAAACACGTGGTCTCTTCTAAGTGTCCTGTGTCATTTGGACACTCCCTGGATTTGTTTAGACACTGTCTCTCTGGATGGCTCTTCTTATTCTCATCAGCTGAATCAATCTGCAGCGCCTCCGTTCAGCTCGTCTTCTACCACGGAGAAGAGAGTGGTCTACGGCCCGCAGCGATCCATCTCGCCCATGAGTTGGTCAATTTATCCGACATGGACTTGGACATTTGGTTTTTGAGAATTTGAACCCAAGCATGGAGTCGTGTGTTCACTGGCGACACTCCGCTCGCTCACATTAGCGATGCTGCTATCCTCCGTAGCAAGGACAACGTTACCGACCTGCGTGCTAGTACAAAGTCAACACTACCATCCTGCTTGCTGGTACGAGGTCAACAGCACCGACATGCCACATACCGGCTCCAACGATAATGACGATGCTCCGGTGCACAGAACAACATTTTTGTTTAGACGTGTAAATTTCCCTTCAACCAAAATAGTCATTTGGCTTGTCCGTCGTGCTACCACACTGAATGCCTGTGACATCTGCCCCTTTGGAACTCAAGCACTGAAAAATGTTCTGCAAATCAAAGTGTGGTTTAAAATGTAATGAAGTAATCCAATCAACGCTATAAAGGCCCAGCCTTCAAAAAATAAGAGATGTGAAATATGAGGAATCAAAAGGAGAGGCTCACCTGTACGAGGGGCGGCCGCCAGCGCAAGTTCTTCAGGGGCGCGGGAGCGAAGCCGCCGGAGTTTCCCGACGGCCGCTTCTTCACCACGAGCACGACGCTTCCGGACTCGCCCCTCAGCTTCTCCACCAAGTGCTTCAGCTGCCACCCCACCTGGACCAATCACAGAGCGGAGCTCTGAGACGCAGGCATCACTCCACAGCACGTCTTCGTTCAGTCACTCCTGCACGTCGGAGTTCTATTTCGCTCTACTTTTTCAGTCAACATCCGCTTGTTGCTGATTTGAGATGCAAAGTCATTGGGGTCATCAACAGAGTTGCACTATTATCATTTCTAACACCCCCTGATGACAGCACTATTCTCAGAAAAATACAAATACAATTATAAAATTAATTATACATACATATATATATATGTATACACACATATACATATACATATATATATATATATATATATATATATACACACACACACACACACACACACACACACACACACACACACACACACACACACACACACACACACGTCTTTCATGGTCGCTCTCTTGGGCTCATGAATAAAAAAAAACAACATGCTCTCGCTGCTGAAAAAATGTCATGTCTTTTTAGTGTAAATTGAAAATTCAGCCTGGCAGCAGCTTTTCCAGCCAATTAAACACAATGACTCACTGCGTGAGAGAAACTACTGTGATTGGCTGGCGAGCTTCAGCGCATCAATGCGTCCAGTCATTTAACCATTCCCGACAGCAGACCTCTCTCGTCAACACAAGCTATTCAACCATGCAGGGTTTTGGTGCGCAGTGTGTGGCAACTGGAGAAAATGTTCAAGTCGACGCAGAATGGACTTGATAGCAGAGTTTTGGATGTCGCTTCTTAATTGTAACTTTATGGTTGAGATTTGGTGTAAAAAGAATTCTTCCTCCAGGTTGACCATCTAACGGAAATAAATGTTGTACTTTATAGGCATGTGGTGTCTGAGCACATGATGATGTAAAGACAGTCATGGCGAGAAAGCTATAAAATGGCAACATTTGACAAAAACTAAAGCTTAATAGGGCCTTAAAGCATCATTTGTTTGTAACTGTCGTGTTTGCAGCACACCAGACTCACCACTGTCTGCTTATTGACCTGAACCACTTCATCCCCGGCGTGAATCCTCTGAGTTTTATCCGCTGGAGACTGTGGAGCGCAAACGCAATCGGGTCATGTTAGCCGTGTCATTACACAAAAGTGAGCGTGTAAGATGTGTGAGATGGTAACTGACTGGAACTTTTTATTGAATTTTGAAATTTCAAGGCCAACTCATTGATATTCAGCCAGCCACAAAAGAGGGGTTTACATGACTTTCATGTTCCAAGCTGGAATGGATATGTGGAGGCAAGAGGTTTTTCCAGCCCAGGCGTACACTCGGTTGCGTTACACACTCACGTTCTCAGTGGTTCCTGTGACAACGTGGAGCCCGTCGTAAGTGGACTTGATGTAAATCCCCTTGAGGAAGAAACACATTTATGAATCTTAATTGAAATGCACAGCATGTGGTTCCGGGCTGCAGCGGCGACGGTGGGTTTTTTTTTGTTGGGACCCACATCTGGTTTTGGTTTTTGCTCCGAGGTTGATTGTGGTCCATGTTGAAGGACTGAAATATCTGTTGGTGTTTCTCAGGGCCGTCGGCTCAGATTGTGGCTGTTCTTTTTTCAGCACTGGGTATTTATGTGACAGCAGAGTCCCGTGATACTCGCGACATGTAAGTGAGGATGTCTGTTTGGTTTGTCTTTCATCCGGCCTATTTCTCTGCCGTATCATTTAACTGATCCAACACCCTATTAATGGCGCTTTTTCATTTTTCTTCTTTTTTGTTTATACTTCTGAGGTTGTTTGAAGTGCCTGATGAGGCAAAGATGAGCATCTCCAGTCAGACATCAATTTTGCAACTTCTACTAATTACCTTGGAATTTCCTTGCGGATTTTTAGGCGCTTTTGGTCAAATTTTCAAAGGATCTCTCGCAAACAAACTTTGGAACATCAGAAACATGACAACGATGTTTACCAAATCTGTCTTGATAGATTGAGTATCGTCGCCTTCTTAAAATAATCGCTCAAGTAATTCCTTTACACTTTTTGAGAAATCACAAAAAATGAGCCAAATGTAGAGTGTAGGAAAAAAAATAAATAAATAAAAAAAATCGGTGTCAAAATGCAACTGAGACAATTATTTTAAGAAGGTGACAATACAAGCTGAATTTTCTGTATTTACATAAAATAGCTGGATGCTAGTTTTGCCTTAAGTTTACTGTGACAGCCCAAAAAAATAATAATTCCAACCGTCAGCCTCATTCGCTTGAAACGGGGCTAAATATTCAGCTTCCACTATTTGACAAATATCATTATCAATAATCCCCCATTAGACTGCTGATTCCTTCATTAGGAAATCATTCATCTCACCAGTCCCTCCCCAGGCTTGATGTTGGTGATTTGCACCTCCTCCAGACAGGCCAGCTCCGTCTTCGAGGGGTCTGAGGTCGCCTGGACCGTCTTCTCGCAGATGCCGTTTAAAGCTCGAGACTGAAACACAGAAGATGAATGTCAGCTTCATGGTTGCATTTCATTATGATCCGTTCTTGCAGTAGAAATCCATTTTTGCGCCGTCAGTTTGGGTCCAAAACCTATTCGGCTCTATTTTTACTGAAATACGCAGAATGTTTTTACTGCCACCAGCAGCTGAAACTCTAAAGAGCATCGGAAACTTGTAAAAATTCCTTTGTGAGGAGAGGAACCAGTTAGCAGCACGGTGGTCTTTTATCTCGCTCTGCAACCTTTAGCTCCGGTTCAGTTCATTTACCTTGAAAATAACGAACCCCTCCCGCCAGAGGTGGGCCAGGGGAAATACAAAGAGAAATGTTCATGTTCGACATACAACAAGTTCAATCAGAACGTGACAATGTTGTGTACCCATTGGATGTTCTTTTTCCAAACATCTCAACACAATAACTCATCCCATTAGATGTTTAATACGCTGAAATCAGATCAACTTTTCACTGGGTGAATAATCACGTTGTTACTTTCATAAGAAGGATGAATCCATCATTTCCTACCGCCGGGGCAAACCTCTCAGGTGGTTGCGCTAACGGCTAACTTCAGAGAATATACCAGATGGTCCTAAAGTCAGGTTTACAGTGGAGAAGAAAACATGAGATCATAAAAATCTGCTGTGAACTTTACAGGCTGCGGTTTGCTTATCACCGCTCACGCCAACACGTCATATTATCTGAAAAACAAGCAGCAGATAGATTTCAGTATGTTTGGTCGAACATTAATCATCCCCCGCAGCATGTAAAGACTCCTTTGTTTGGAGTCATTTCCTTTCATTTTAAAATAATTGGGTCAAACAAATTGATTTAATATGCAGTAAATAGATTCTTAGATTCTTGATTTATATTCATTGAAGGCCAGTAAGGCCACCAAGTTCACTGCTCAAGTACACCAGGAAGCCAGTGGAGCCACTGAAGAATCCTGACTTGCACATTTAAGAAGTGTTTCTTACCCGTAAAGGCTTTTCCTGTTTTATTCAATGGGAATTTGTTCTTAGATCACAGCCTCTGCAGGATTATTGACATTTTAAAAATGAGAAAAAGACACTTCAATCCCTGTAAAATCCTTGTTGTGTCACATCAAAAGCCCCGAACGCGGTCTTTGAGCGGGCTGACGGTGGAGCAGCCCGAGGCCCAAACACTCCAGTCTCATTACACTGACTAGACACCCAGGCCTGGAGCCCAGCGTGGGGTCTCCAGTCACAGGATACTGGGGTTGATCAAGAGAACACAAACCTGCAGGAAATTACATGTAAAGCAAGAAAACATGCCCCTCAAGTACTTCATTGGATTTTTTTTGTCTTTAATTCATCTTTGCTCTGAGAAGTTAAATTTGACAGAAAACACGGTCATCGGATTCCAGATTTAAACGGCTTTTCTGTCTTCACAAGGCTCTCTTGGTTTTAATCAGAGCTCCACAGTGTTTCCCGCCCCATTTGTTCAGTTTGTTTGTGAGGTGACAATGACAACCTTTGATACAATGAAAACCCTGAGAGGCCACGAAACTGCTCGGAGGCAACTTTGAGTGAGCAGGGTGAGGGAGTTTGAACAAGAAGAAACTAGGACATATGAAACAAACAAATAGGAAATTGAAAGAAAAGCAGGAAAACATTGTCTTCAGGAAAGTCAGCTGGTCCCGTCTTTGTTTTTTTTGCTCAAAGAATATAATTTGAAGTGAAGTACTGACTGCATAAGTCATGCTGACCAGACCAAAGTCCTTTCGCAACACACTCATTTTAAAAGTATTTCCCACGTTCTCTTGGGTTCATGCTTGAATGTATCATTTTTAAGAATCAGGAGCACAATCTCACTATTCCATCATAATTCTGACTCATTTATGGAGCCTAAAAACCTTTGAAAATTAGCAGTTTACTTGTGATCAGCTGTGTTCCAGATGGTTCCATAAAATCCAGATTAACTTTATTCGCCTTTGGCAGCAGTCTTTCAGGTGAATCATGCAAAGCCATCACAGAGCACAGGAATGTGATGGAGGTACGACAAATGGAGGTAGAACTGGAGGTCAGGAGGTCACATTGGTGAATTGATAGTGAAGAGAAAATTTACCATCAGCTGATTCAGTATGACTGAGATCAACAGGAAGGGTTATCTAAGACAGGAAGAACCCTCTCTTGATCTGAATAAACAGCAGCTTCACACACACTGAACATCATGGGACACTCGGCAAACGACAGGAAAAAGGAAATGAGTGCGTGCATGCATTTGTGTGTGTGTGTGTGTCTGTGTATACACGTGCTTCAGATTAGCATCTCCATCTCCTAGCATCCTAAGAAGAAGCAGAACTCACCACTTCCAGAATCTTCTCCTCCATCTCATAAACAGTGCAGTCCTGCAGATAAAAACAGAGTGAAGAGGCGCATTAAAAAAGCCCTTTAATCCTGTGAAATCTGCATTTGAATGCATCTAAAATCAAACGTCACTATCTGGGTTCACAGGAGACGACAGGCAGATGTTTGTCTTCAAGAAAAGTCGACTCTCATGGTGTGATGGATTTCTAGGTAATTGCCCTGCTCCCAAATATTTATTTATGTTCTCCTAGGACAGAAAAACATTGCAAGATTTCATCATTTCACTTGAAAAAAATCTGCTCTAATTACATGCAAAGGGCAGGAAATAATTCATGGCATTAAAAAAGAAAAAGACAGCTACACTGCCATATTTCTCCACGGAGTCTTTGTTTTCTCATAAACACGAATTCCTACGTTTCAAAACAGGGGTTGTGTGTCCACCTGGATTCCAAATCACTCAGTCATCTCATTTCTTCCTCATTTTCAGCTGTTGAAAAGGTGACATTAAGACGGGAAATGTTCCAACCGTTATGTTTTGATCTACTTCAGGACAGAGATGATGTCCTGGGATACACTACGGGTTTGTTTTTAGCCTGACTGTTGCTGATCTTACAGGCAATTTCTTGCAGATTAGAAGCCAAGTCTTGGCAGATGTAACCAAACAACATGTCGAACACAACACAACAACATGGTTGTTCATTTTGTTGTGTTTTGCTTTTCGTTTACAGCAGTTACAGAAAAGATAAAAGCTAGGTCTTTTCTTCGACCACTCTTTCAACGCTTGTGTCAAAATGCGGTTGATGCAGATTTTAACAGTTTAATTTTACAACCCCATTTTATTAGAACTGGCAAACACCAAACAAAGACCGTGCACTGTGACAGTGAGAGTGTTTCCAACTGTCCATCTGGAGGGTGGCTGTTAAAAAGGAACATGAAGGTGATATTTGGGATATTTCTGCGTGTGAGACTCGTTCACGTCCTCTGCTTTAACTCTCCAGCACACGGCTCGCATGCGCAGGTCTGAGGCCCCCGGTGTGTTAAGACAGCGGTGTGTCTCCAGCGGAGGCACCAAGGGTGGCGAGCAGGGAGAGGAAGCCTCCATGGGAAAACAAATATTTGAGAAATGACAGCCTGCAGGAGAGTGAAACCAATGGGAGGGACGGCGGAGACGCTTAGAGGATTCCTCCTGCTGTGGTTGGAGAAATAACAGCTCACTGTAAACAGGCTGACGGCAGGAAGGCTCGACGGCGGCATGACGGCGGCAACGCAAAACACTCTCGGGGAGGCTACACTCCACCGAGGGGGAGTTCTGGAACCGGTTCTCCAAGGGCCACCTGGATTTTTTTTTCTCCCCCCAGAGCGATGCCTTGTTTTATGATTATTTCAGATGTGTTGGGTGTGCCCTGTTTTTGAATGTTTGTTCATATCGTGGTATCTGCTGAGGTGTGGAGAACATCTGTTAGATAATCATCGCTAATAAACTAACCGAGCGAATCGACTAAAATGAGGAGCGGGTTAATTACACTGTGATGGCGCACGGATTTTTAAGGTTTTGCAAATGTCATTTACTCAAGGCACTTTCCAGTGATGTTGTAACACTCCAAAGACTAAACATACAAAACAGTGATTAGCATACTAGGCCGTTTTTGATGACAAAGAACTTTTGCAGCCTCTTGCTTTGGAACAATTTCTGTCATTTTCAGTCGATATCAGGGAAAAAAACATCATGCCCAATCAACTCCACTGACCGGCAAAAAGTAAGCCAGCACGACAACTAAGCAAAGATCTGCTGTGTTGACTTGATGTCTGAAGACTTCTTTGCAGACGGTTGACGGTTGATCGTAATTAGCCTCAGTCATTTTCACACGGAGCGCCAACACAGAACTACACACTCATTAAATCCATCACGTCAGTAATCCGAATGATATTTGATCTGATCCAATCCGACTCCCTTTTGTCGTGCAACTTCCGTTGATTCAAGGCCCCTGAGAGCAAACACACGCTTTGCTGCAAACATCAATTTTACACCGTTTGTTGAGCTTCTGTCAGCAGGCTCGGTGTCTGCTGTGTTTCCATAACAGACTGACAGCAAGTGTTAGCATGAACATGCGCTGCGACAGGAAGGACAGCGGGCTGTAGATTGTACCTGTCAGCTGTGATCCTCCATGATTCCATCAGCAGATGTAGAAAACATTCTGACTCACTCTCTGCTAAACCATGGATTCCAAATCATTGGGTGGTAAACAAGGTTGTTGAGAATTAAAATGTCATACATTCATTAAAGTTAAATTGATGTTTTAATGTTTAGGCTATAATATAATACAATGCGTGTTGCATATATTATTTTTTCCTAAACATTCATTGCCTGTTCTTATGTTGTTGTGTGTTTGTTGAGCTGTCGATTTGGATTTTATCGGACTACACACTACGTCCACACCCTTCCCTCGAAACTTGTTTCACAAATAAACTGGGCCTGTTTGATTTATAGTGATAACTCAAAATGGGCACCATCAAAAAAACAGCCCATGCATATGAACAGTGCTTTATCCTCATCATCATAACTTGAAAACAAATAGTGCCAGAGGTCTGGCTGCAGTTCATGACCTTCTGTCTGCTGGTGAACAATATCCAGAGACTGAAAAACCAACACATTTGTTTGGTAAAACAGAATTGTATCGCACCAACAAAACTAAAATATAGCGGGGCACAAATTGTGATTATGTAATACAGACAGACAGATACATAGAAATAAGCGATTGAGAGTGTGTCAGCTAAAAGAGACGAACCTTCTGGACGGTGGAGGTGAGCTCCAGACACAGCTGGATGATTCGACTCTTGGTGGAGGTGAAGTCACCGGTGCTTGTCAGAGGAGTTCTGCAAAAAACAAACAAACCAAAAAAAAAAAAAACACGTTTAACTTGTTATTTACGCTAACTTTAAAAGTTGTAATTATGTGTGCACTAACATAATGCATTTTAGGAAAAAAAGTTCCCAAAAAATTCCTCTAGGATTTTAGAAAGGGAACCAATGACCAAAAATTTTCATTGAACAATACAAATAAGCACAAATTGTTTGCACAGACATATCCACACACAAAATAAATATGTATATATATATATGAATGAATAAATGCATTTGTATACACACACACACACACACACTCTAAATGGGGAGGAAATTATTTTGAAATGCACGAGTCATCGGAAGACACCTTCATCCAGTAAGAATCAGATTGTGTAAGAGGTGATATGAATAAATTTCAGGTGAGACCAGTGATGCTCTGTCAGTCTCATTTGATTTCAGTGGAATGACTATCTGGGGACGGTACAGCACTTTCAGTGTTACGTGTCCGACACTTGGGCCTTTTCCAGATGTCCTTTGACTTGTCCCAGTAGTTTGTGTGTCAACGCTGTGACTTGTCGGAGTTCGTGTTCAACAGGTGCCGTGATCTGGAATGTTTGTCAAGCTGAAACAGGCTAAGAAAAACTTGAAGAGAGACATCACCCAGATCTATCACGTGTGCGTTTGCGTGTGTGAAAGAGAAAGTGGGTTGTTGTGTTGTTAACCTGCTTCACGATCTGCCTCTGTGAGGTTTGACGAATCATGAAACGCCATCAGTTACCATTCAGGTCGCATAAATCTCCCTGAGCAGCAGGATAATATACAGACAACCAGTCACGAACTCACTCATTCGGGGCAATTTTCCCAATTGTTTCCAATTAACCTGCTGCATGTTTTTGGACCGCGGGAGGAAACCGGAAAAGCCGGAGGAAACCCACGCAGACACAGGAAGAACATGCTCCACACTGAAAGGTCCCCTTGTCGGAATCGAACCGGAGTCCTTCGTGCTGTGTAGCCGAAGCGCTAACCACTGCGTTGTGTTTGGTCAGCTTCTTTGACGGTGTTGGAAATGTCCCGTCCCCTTATAGTCACCAGAGCCTGAGTTTCTGCTTGTGCTTTCGTTCACGCTCGGTGGAAAAGAGGTTAGTCAGAGGCTGGGTCTCCTGCTTGTGACGCCCGAGCATGAAAAAAATTCAACTGATGGGTCGTATGGTAGGAATACAAAGCGAGAGAGAAAGCTAGATAAGGATTTTTCTTCTTTTATTTATAAGGTGACCCTTCATAGAACAGCTCAGTTCTGGCAAACAACCCTGTTTGTAGAACAGGATCCAAAATAGAGATGTAAGCTAAGCTAAAGACGAATCTTTAGAGAGACCAGGAATATTTTGATGAATCTTGCTTTGAAAATTGCAGTGTGTAAAACACGTCACTAATTCATTGCTCTGACTGGAATTTAATGTTTTTTTAAAACGTGAAAAATGACATATACTTGGCGTTGATGGTTTAACAGCAATATCAGGATGACTTACTTTTTGCTAATTTCATGAATGAGCCAATTAAATGTCCTGCACCATCTGCCTAAGTGTGTTTTCACTTACCGGTCCAACCAGGCCAGCAGACTCTTGGCGGCTCCAATGAGCTCGACAACGGCCGTGAGGAATTCATTGGTGGGCTGATGGGAACCTTTACTTTGGTAGGAGGGGTTCTTCCTGCGCTGCGACACAGCGCTATTTAGGTTGTGGTGCGCCACTCTCATCTTCCCAACCAGGGTCTTCAGATTGTCTGACTCTACGCCGTAGTTCTGTCACACAAAAACAGATGTTACAATTACTTGCCCACAGAGCTCAGACCTTGGTCATTACCTATAGTGGAAATTCCATTGGGAGACATTTCATCTCTAATCCGAGATGCCGCTTCAGGCATAACGGACTGTGGGGGGCTTCCAGTATATGACTGCTAGGGTTGGGAGTGGATGCGAGTCTAGACTGAATAGGATCCATTATGTTCATGAGTGTCAATTTAAAATTATTTTGGGCACAAAAAAAAGAACCAGCTCGAAAGCCTCTCTCCCCATTGAGGATTCCATCTTGTTATATAATATTTATAAATACATTCAATTGACACAGTCATTTTTATGATTTCCCTAGCTTCAACTAATTTAATGTCAATCGATTAACTGGATCTCACCAGCCTTCTTGAGTCTCTGCTGATTTTGTCCCTCCCAAAAAAAGTTATTTTTTTCCACTTCACTTTCATTTGCTATGAATTTATGCTTAGGTTGACCTTTGACTGGTACATCGTGAAAGGCTAGCAGTGTTGTGTGAAGTTTTATCTTATAAATCCGTCGTGGAGTTTCATGCCAGGAGGGAAGTAGCTGGGCTCCATTTTGTTGTAGGACCCTTTTACTAAGAAAATATTAGCAGTTTCCCTCCGCTTCTCTTTTTAACTACCATTTATGCCACCACCCCCCCCCCAAAAAAAACAAACAAAAAAAACCTGATGACTGCGAGGGAGGTCGCTCTTTGAGTGCAACGACAAGCTTTGGCAGACCATCATGCTGAGCTAGTAAACAAGCGTGTCCCTTGCCAGAATGGATAAATTGTAAACACAAAGAGACAGAAACCAGCTGAACACACTGACTTATCACGTGCTGAAAATAAAGCAAAACAGCTGGATTAAAACCCATTCTTTCCACAACTGAAGGGTTCTGTTTTCAGACTTATCATTTTATTCTAAAGTGATGTTGTAAGACCTCATGATTAATATTCAGCCATCATTATGGATTTTAATCCGCGTGATTCTCCCTATTTACACTACCATGCCGACACAAAAAAACGCTCAGGAAAGGAACGATTCCACTCGTGGAAACTATTCTTCAACTTTACTGAAAAATCAACAAGATCATATGTTTACAGTTTACTAGATCAAGGAACCACTTATGTGAATATTTCTGCCTGGTTGCTGTGGTGACAAATTATCCAGATATTTTAACATGCTTGATAAAGTCCAGCGGGACAGAGAGAGAGAGAGAGGGAGGGAGGGGGACATCAGGGTCAAATGGCAGGAGGTATTTTTCTATATTTTTGGACAACATGGCTAGACTTATAACTTGAGATGATCATATTATTTTCCAGTCATCTAAATCGAGAGCAGATCTATAAGGGACTGCGTCAGCTGACTGTCGGACGCGATCACTCGGCTGAGTTAAATGCTTCATCATCTAATTAAGTCAAGCCAAGTCAATTAAAGCTTGTAAGAATCGCTTTCCAGTCTGCATTCTTCGTTCAGGAGGTTGTGCTGTCCTGTGACTCCGGCTCAAGGTCTGACCGGGAAGCCGGGGCTTCTTTTTGGGGGTTTTTTTGAACAGCGTTAGGCCAAAGTGTTCTGACCAAGAGTGTGTGCGGAGGCTCCCATCATAAATCTGAAATATTCAGGGGTTAAAGGTCGGCAAACAGAGAAAGTGTCTCTTGTTCTGCCGAATGAGCCTCAGATGGAAAACTGATCATCTCGCAGCCAAACGGAAACTGCTGGAACAAAGCGGCAGCAGCTTTTCCGCTAAATTCTCTGCACTGCTTGACTGAGTGTGTGTGTGTGTGTGTGTGTGTGTGTGTGTGTGTGTGTGTGTGTGTCAGGGGAAGGGTGGGGGGTCTTTCTAACAGGTGGGAGGGGCCACATCTGCTTCCTGCCCCACACCAGAGGCCTATAATCCCAACTGAGTGCTGTGAAAAATATCTACCTAACACTACTTGACCTTCGGTTCAGTCACACAGGAACTCCCTGAAACTCCCTGAAAGTGTTCATGAGCGTCTTTCTTCAGAATGACGTTGTCAAAGTGACCGGCTAATCTATCAGCTCACTGTAAGAACAGCCGCAGGCACTGGGGATTGTGATGACTGATAATCAGTATTTTAAGTGATATCTAAGAACTTTGTTGGTGGGATTTCTTACAATATGATTCAATAGTATAAAACAATAATATTGCTGAAAGTGGACTCGCAGAGAGAGTAATTTACAAAATGGGTCACGGTTCCAACTCGGACAACCACATGTTTGTTTTTTTTATATTAACAGCATAATATGAATCAAACTGCAATAAAAAAAACAACAATCACAAACTGGAAACCTCTTCAACACCAGAGTCACCCTAAAAGCAGTATTCGGGTGTTGCCGTGACACAAGTCCTTGTTGAACACAGTATTTCTCAGCCAACAGGGGCCTCAGTCAGCTGTTTATCAGCCCTGACCGTCTTTGTCTCGGTGAAAAGGACGATTTACAGTCAGTGCCGTGGTTAAATGGTGTCAGTGCTCTGAATGGGGTCGGCAGCCTTTTAAATGGAGCCTGATACCCCGCAGTCACCGCAGACAAACAAATGAAAATGATGCCTGACTCCAGCAGTACGACAATCAGCCATTATCACATATACTGATGTTCTACTGAAGCTCAGCTCTTCCTCCTCCTTCAACTTTGAACTGACACAGAAAATATTGTAGCACACTGAGAAGTCAATTTTACACACAATCAAAACCTTGTGAGAGACTGAGAGCAACACAGGCCAGAGGGGACTAAAGTCCTGTCAGTGGAGTGAGGACGCTAGTGTGTCAGGAGTTCGAGGAGGTTTCAGTTGAGTCTTGAAAAGATCTACTTTACGGATTATGGCTGGAAAAGGAACATCCATCCAAAAATGCCGGGTTTGAATTGTCAAAAAGTTATCTTCAGCAAAGTATTCCTTAATAAGTAAGCATGATAATAACCCCTATAACAGACACCATATAACCCAAGCGTAATGATACCCGTCAATTAAAAAATTGACTTTGACACTTTTTTCCAAGGTCATTTCTCGGCAATATTCAGACATTTTTTTGATAATTTCAAACTGGTCAAAGTGCCAATTTAATCATGGGATTTAGTAGAGATATTTACTTAACACAGTCTGGCAGAGAAACTTCTTGCACTGTTTGGATATTGCAAAATGGAAACAGGTTGCTTGAAGGGATGAATCAAAGGGGTTAACACTTCTACTGTCACTTTGAGTATCATGTCAAAAAAAAAAAAACACGGGCTTTAACATTTGTTCTACATTTAGATTTGACAGTGTAAACGAAGGGAATCCAGCACTGTGGGCCTTCAGCCAGATCTGATAAAGAGCCTATTTACATCAGCACATTCTCTGTCATGAGGACCAGGCCCGGTATTAGCTGCTACAGGGCCCACATGTTCACACTCAAGGGAGATTTTAAAAAAGGATGCAGGTCAAACACACATGAATAGAGTCGGAAAATCTTCTTCCGACCAAGGTTTTATCGCTTTTAATCAACGCCTTCCAGTGCGGTAGCTGAAACGTTGGACCCCAAAATAATGGAATAGTATGATGATAATGGAAATGGTTGGCTCCTAAACTTCTGATAGGATTATGGTCGTTTCCCAAAACCCCCTCCTCACAATTTTCCTGATTTAAAGTAATTTTCTTGATAGTTACCGTGTTGTTCATTTTAGGCCATCTTTTGGGGACTCTTAGTCAGTGTCTCGTAATATTTTAAAAGATGACTTGATGCCCGGTTGGGAAGTCTTATTTTTCGACAATAAAAAAAAAAAACTTAGTGAATTTGTGTGAAAATTAGCGAAGAAAAACAAATTAACGACGGATGTCGAAAAGAGGATTTTTACACAATCACAGTTTGTTCTGCAAGAACGTGTAAGACAATGTCAGATGTATTTTGTCGCTGTGTACAAGAAGTCACATGCCAGCTAACTGATAGCCTCAGTATTCAGTTAAGAATTACTGACCAGTGCACAGAGGAGATCCACGGCCTCCAGCACCAGCTCCTGGTGTCCCACCTTGGACACCCCGAGAGACAGCAGCTCCTGGTGGGACATCTGGAGCAACTTCTCCCCGTCCACGTGGTGCCACTGGAAGGAGGGGATGTACTGCTGCAGGCTGTCATCCAGACCTGAGCCACAGAAGCAAAGATGCCACACTGAGATACAGAGAGTCACCAGGGCATGAACAGATTTAATACAGGGTCGATCCGTTCTGCGGGAATTAAGAAAACTGTGAACCAACACTGGGGCTTCCATAATAAATTAATAAATACATTGAATATCATCCAACTGTGCTGTGACCTTTTTTTTTTTTTTTTTTTTTTTTTTTTTACATCAAAAAAAAAAAAAATGCTTTCAGAAATATGGGAAAAAATCATTCTCC
>CAAKHD010003095.1:21709-33471 GCA_901007705.1 Fistularia tabacaria | reverse complement strand
GACCTGTACGCCACGTGCGTCAAAGTCCTGAACTTGCAACCCTTGTCAACAGTGAAGGAATCGAAGTGGCACGATTTCTTCGGACCAAATAGCTCTCCTAAGAAAAGTTGGCGAGCTTTATATAAGCCACCACTAGACAAGCGGGCCGGCGACCTCCAATGGAGGATTGTGCACGGCACCATAGCCACCAACACCTACAGGGCACGTTTTGAGCCTGAGGTGACAGGGGACTGTTTGTTTTGTTCACGCCCAGAAACGTTACCTCATTTGTTTGTCGAATGCCCCAGGTTGCCGACATTGTTTACTTTCTTGCGGGGTTTGTTTTTAGGTTTGGGGGTTCCCTTTACTTTGTACTTGTTTATTTTCGGGCCAAGTTATTCCAAGGCCAATAAGAAAATATCTATCATGCTGAACTTTTTGTCAGGCTCAGCTAAATTGGCCATTTGGCTGACCCGAAAAGCGAAGGCCCGAAATGAAGGGGTTATGAGTCCAGTGTCAGTTTTGAAAGCACTAATTAAGACTCGCCTAAAAGTGGAGTTCAATTTCTTTTTGTTAACCGGCAACTTGGGGGAATTCATTTCTACCTGGACGATAGGAGGCATTTTGTGTTCTGTCAACAGCCTTGACCAGTTAATTTTCCCATTCTAAGTTGATCTCCTGCCACTGAGAAGTACTGAGTGTCGTTATGTGTTTTCTCCGAATGTATTCCTGTCAAACCCCAACGTTTCATTTAAGGGAAGTTTTTAAACTCAAACTCTTCTTCTTCTCACTGTTATTATTTTTATTATTATTTTATTTTAGAACAATAATTATTAGCACATATTATTATCACAATTACTATTTTACACAGGAATAATTATTATTAAATACTATTATTATTAATTACGATTATGATGATGATGATGATGATGATGATGATGATTATTGTTATCGCCAGAAGGCTCCAGTTTCTGCCTTCGCAGATCTCCAGGGCCCTTCATCGTGGCCATAGACGGAGGAGTCTTCTCTGCATCCCCTGCTTGGGCAGGCAGAGCTCACAATCTGACGCTGCTCTTCATGGGTTCCTTCCTGAGCAGGTATCCAGGTTGGGCCCTGACTGGTGCCGTGCTTTCACAGCGTATGTAGAGGCACGGCCAGAGAGAACGACCGTACGCGTGGGTTAATGTATGCTTGTTGAAACCACTGTGAGAAGAAAAGAGCACCATCATCCATCCATCTAAACCATCCACCCATCCACCTAACCATCCTACCATCCATCTCGCCATCCTTCCTTCCATCCCTCCACCCAATCATCCCTCCATCCACCATCCATCCAACCATCCATCCATCTAACCATCCACCCATCCATACATCCATACATCTAACTATCCATACATCCATACATCCTTCCTTCCATCCATCAATCCATCCATCCAACCATCCACCCTCCATCCAACCATCCATCCTTCCATCTATCCATCCCTCCATCAATCCATCCATCCGACCATCCTTCCTTCCATCCATCCATCCATCCATCCATCCATCCCATGAATTTCCTGCAAGTGTTTGGACTGTGGGAGGAACCCAGAGAACCCTGAGGAACCCCACGCAGACATGGAGACTCCACACAGAGAGGCCCCCTGGTCGGGATCCGGTGACGTGCTCTGAGGTTGCCGTCTGGAGAGGCGACGACTCTTTCAAGGATTGCCAAATTGGAGAGGAGGCTCTACTCGTTGCTGCCTCACTCAGCGTCTCGCCACAGTATTTGAATTGGAAAACACATCAATTCAGCCATATTGACAATAACAATCATTCAATCATAACATATCTATCACAAATATTTACACATTTATTTTCTATGATAACACAGGGTAGGCAGTGCCTCCCCTGCCTCCCCTGACCCCACGTCACTGTCGGAATCCAGTCAGGGTCCTTCATGCTGTGAGGCCGAAGCGCTCAACATTGCACTGTGACGTGAGCTTTACAAAATAATAATAATAATAATAGAGAGCAAATTTAAGAGGAAACATCAAAGAAAGAAGAAGAAGAAATGCCGTTATTGTCATGTCCGCTCCACCACGGTTCAGCCCTCCAGGACTTCACCTCCGGCCTGAAGATGAATGTGAGCAAGACCAAGGATCACATCTCCAGCAAGCAGAGGCAACTGCCGCAGGAAATCACCACCACCGTCCAGGGGGATTTAGTAGAGCCAGTGAAGGAGTGCAGATACTTGGGCACTGTCCTTGACAACTTCCTGAGGCTCTTTTCCGACACTGATGAGATCATCAGGAAATGTCACCAGCAGCAGCACTTGCTCAGAAAGTTGAGGTTCGCAAAAATCCTAACCACATTCTGTTACGCCATCACTGAGAGTGTAATGACCTTCTTCTTCATCTGCTGGTTCCACTCCATCACCCAACACCACGGGAACGGCCTGGAGCTCACAGAATAACTGGCCTCCTCCTCAGAACTCCTCAAACCCTAAAAACAGCCTAAAAGATCCTCCAAGATCCTCCAGTCCCACATCTTAACCTGGCCTTGGAGCAGCTCCTCAGGCCCGCCAGCAAGTCCCTGAGAAGATCAACCTTTGTCGCCGGAGCCATTGGTCTCCTCAACTCCCAGTCACCCTGCAAAGCCCTCATCTCCACACCAGAGGAAAGCTGCTCATGACATGTCTATGATAGAACTGCAGAGCGCTGCTCACTTCACTGTGTCTGACCTCTGCTAACATTTACACTCTGTACACTTATTTCATTGACCTGGATTTTTTTATTTACATTCACCCTCATATTTACTGTTGTTCACAGTTTGATGCTGCTGCCCTGGGTGGCTCCAGTTGCCCCTCGGGGACAAAGAAAGCTTGTCTGTCATTGCACTACTGACTAAGTTGGGCAGTAACATGTCTCGGGCAGCAGAACGAGGAAGTGAATGGTTGTGGCTAAGGAGGAAGCATGCTAGCTGGGGTGGTGGTTTGTTTGTGGATCAGCTATGTAGCATGGAAGGGGGGGTTTCCAGGATGCTGGAGTTCACTGTCAAGCCTTCTGGAGGTGTCATGGACTGAACTCGATGAAACACCGATGATGGAAGGTGCCCAATTGAAAACCCAGCTGATATGCTTCAGGCTGCTGCTGGACTAATGTAAGTAACTGGTAGCCTGCTGGTAGCTTGCTGGTTGTTTATTATGGTAGCTTCTCTACAGCCTGAATTGGGCTCCTTGATGTACTTTACCTTGGATCTTGGCACAAGGGACTGTAACACCTCGTCTGGTTCAGTTCTACATAGAGCACGACATTAGCCAAATGTGAGCACTGCATTGAAGCCATCATGGAAGCACCATGAGCAGAAGGCAGCTGCGAGGGATTCAGTGTCTTGCCCAACAACGCTTCGAAAGGGGAGAAGGAACCGGGAAACGAACCAGCAGTATTCGGCTCCAGGGACGACTGAGTATAAAGAGCTATTTCCAATAAATGGTGCGGTTTTCTTTGACAGCATACACACGTGTGATTACTCTGACTGTGAAACCTATTGTGGCGAGCTGGGTTTGACTAAATTACTGTAGGGGGTTCAGGATGTATCACTCACAGGATAACGCTCTTGGTTTTATTCAATACCCTAAATAGGTAAAAACCCAGGAGCAGCATTTCTCGACAGCAACAGTTACACTGAGGGTGCGCTCTCCATTCTGACAACTGCAGGTTGTTGGAACACAACAGCAACAACATCGTACAGCTATTCACATGGGGGAGTTCTCGAAGAGAGCTTCCCGAAGGTCCTGGTTGGCGCAAAGGATTTATTTATGAAGACATCTGTGAGAATCAGCAATGGAAAAGACGTGTTTGATACACAGGAAGCCATGCAGCACCCCAAGAAAAGTGTTTGCCGTGATGACAAAGACACACACACGTCATCTGCTCCTACTGTCGAGTCATTATCATAAACACACACACACACACACATATACACACATATACACACAGACGTTTCCCGCCGAAACGGTGAGCAAACGTGATCTTTGCAGGAGATGGGGATCTACTGCCACCCCGTGGTCACAGACTGCCATTACACATCCCACTTCTTTCAAATCCGCTCCTCACGTCGGACGCAGAATTCCTCTGAGCGGCTTCTGGGAGTCAAGGGTCGCCCTGTTTATTCGGAACCCCCTCCTTAGAGAAACTCCGGTGGAGTTACTTGACTGAAATCACCGTTATCTATTGCAATCACGTCAATATCAACGAAAAAAAACAAAAAACCTGAAAGGGCCTTCACTACCTCAGACTTCACCGCCATGATTCGTGTCCATAATATTTCATTTAGAATGTGGATTAAGCAGATTCACCCTTTGAGATCAATAAATTATTCTGATTCTGATTTAGTGGGTGATTTTTATATGATAATTGCTGTAAACAAGGCGTGAAAGTGAAAGTGATCTCTGGCGCCACCATGTGGTCAGTCCTGGGACACATGTATCCTTCAACGATTGCTTCTGATTTTTCTCGTAGTTTTCTGTGGAATTATTAACCGGCGGGTGTTATAATTAGACAATTACTTGTAGTTGTTTGTATAACTCGAGATTTAAAACATCAGATGAGTGTTTTTCTTCCACCTGTCTGCGGCATCACTGGCCCTTTAAACCTGCCAAGTGAGGATCACTATTTGGCAGGAAGTGCGCTGCGGTAAACCGGAAAATCAAAACAACGCGGCCACATCGAGGCGCAGTATTTGGCAAAAAGCGGCGGGGTCCAAACGCCGCTCAGTGCACTCTTTACACCCCACACTCCGGACAAGGTAATGCGTAGGAATCGTCACGTAAAGGCACGGAAACGATTAAAATCCAGCCGTTCCCGTCGCCGACTCAGTTTGTGCGCGGCGTCATCTCGCGGGTGTTGGCCGCGCGGTTCGCCTCAGAACGGACATGGCTCTCTGTGCTTAGATTACTGCCCAGCACTGCGAGCAAAACAAACAGATTAAACATATCCGCAACCGTCTGGGATAAAAGAATAAAGTCTTATTGTGTAAAAAAAGGAGATTTATAACTTTTCTCCCACACTGGTTCGCCGTCGTCATCGTCGTTGTTGTTATTGAGCAGGTAACACCTATTTGTTTGCTAGCTTGTTGACATGCTAACACTAGCTCCGGGAGCTAGTGGCTGGATTTATTAGTTTGACCGGCGTTTCCGCCTGGTGACTCCCGGTAATCTCTCCCCTCGGTCACCCGTCACAGAGAGGAGAAGAAGAAGAAGGAGGAGGAGGAGGAGGAGGTCCACTGGTCCCTCAATCGCTTGGTGATGTTTTGGTTATCTGCCCATCATCACCCAGATGGAGACCTTCGATAAGCTAACCGCGCTGTGTCGGTGGATCAGACCGGAAATTAAACAACCTCCGTGCAGGAGGTCCACAATGTTAACTCGTGTTTTAGTAGATAAAATCTGATGTGATTAACATGAGGCTCCTTAAAAGAGGATTTCCTCAGCCCTGTTCCCGGATGCTGTGCTGTTACTGTATATCAGTAAGAATTCCGCTTAAAGACGCCATGATAACTGACGTGAGGTGAAAAGTGTGGAGAAGAACATCACTGGATTTGTCCATGTCATGTAACGGTTTCGGTGAAGCAGCGGCATCTTCATCATCATTGTTGTCTTTCTCATCCCAGGAGGATTCAGGAGTCCTCCGCCGGTGTGCCAGGACGAGAGGCAGCCATGGTGAGCAGAGGAAACAAGGAAGAGGGTGGCATGTTTGCGCTGATATCTAACACACCGTTGTCCTTCTTGTCTTCTTCTTCTTCCCTGTTCCAGTCCTCAGCGGTAGAACTCAAGACCAAGGAGGAGAAGGATGCAGAGCTGGACAAGCGAATTGAAGCTCTACGGAAGAAGAATGAAGCTCTGGTCAAACGCTACCAGGTGTGTGTGTGTGTTGGTCTCCATCCCTCGATCCGACACCTGGCAGGGTCTCACCTCTTCTCTGTGCCAACAGGAAATAGAAGAAGACAAGAAGAAGGCGGAGCAAGAGGGTATCGCCGTGACAACGCCAAGGAAGCCCCGCCCTCATGAGCCAGAGCTGGACAGGCGGCGGACGGAGAAGGAAAACTTCACTGTGACGGTGGACCTGTCCAAGTCAGCAGGGGTGAGAACTCTGGATCCCTCAACTGTACCTTCTCAGAGGGAGCTCTTTCAAAGAAACATCCCAGTGAAAGAAACAGTGACGGGAGTCGGCATGGCAACGGCACTGTCACCTCATGGGAAGAAGATTCCAGGTTTTTATCAGGTGGTCCACTGGGTTCTCTCCAGGTTCTCCTGCCTGGGTTCTCTCCGTGTTCTCCCGTCTGGGTTCTCTCAATGTTCCCATGCCTGGTTTTTCTCCAGGTTCCCCTGCCTGGGTTCTCTCCAGGTTGTCTGTCCTCCTCCCACGGTCCCAAACTAGTCAGCACGTTCAGTGAAGACTCCTAACTGTGTGGTGGAATGAGAGGGTGAAGGTCTCAGGTGAAGAAGTCCTCAGCAGAGTGTGTGTGATAGATCTGTGCTTTCGGGGGTTGAGATGGAATCAGGCTAAGCGCAGTGGTGATCACCTCAATCAGAGATGCTCCGACATAATGTCATAAGGCCCGCTGGCGTACGTGGAGACAACTTCCTTAATTGGCTTATCTCGACTCCTTCTGGTTCTTCAGTGCGTTTGCTGCGTCTGTCCTCCTGCCAGCCACAGCGGCTCAATTCCAACCAGACGAATGTTCTCTTCATGAATAGAACACCAGGAGCCTAAAAATACATCAATTGTCGTTGGTTCTTCGCAAAGCGGCGTTTAACCTGAAGAGCAGCCGAGGCGTCGCTTAGGCGTCGCATTCCAACCCGTCCCATTTAGCTCAGGCTGGAAACCACAGCGGCCCGGAGCATCTATTTTTGACAAGCATTAATGAATTAGCATGGTAGCGTCGCAACCCCCCGCGGCTTCTCCCCAGCCTGGCAGGGAACACCAGTTCTCAAGCGTAGTCCAACTAAAAAGATGATCACCTCGCCGTTGGATTCCGAGAGTGCCTCATTTGACTGCAGTCAAAGTAGCAACCAGCGATGCAGGGGAGGCCGCGGAGAGTGAAGAGCTGGCGCAACGTTTGCCCTGCTGGAAATGACCTGTTTCAATGGGGCAAAGTTCATATTCAGGTTTTCAGAAGATGCCAGGACAAAGAGTAACCAGCTCAGAATATCCTCTCCCGCTGCCCACTACAAGCTAACCCGTGGGCGCAAACAAACCCCGCCTGGTAGCTGGGCTAGTTACCGTCAGGCTAACAGATCATTAGAACCTCTCGCACGAGCGACCTCAGCTGATGCTTGTTAATGCTAACAGTGGTCACAACCGTGCTAGCGAGATCTTGACCACAAATTGGATGTTTTGTTTGTTTTCATGGCGATGGTTATTTCATCACATCATCTCAGATGATGCCACATTTCATAGAAACACACACAGATATACACACTCTTCGACCAGAGACAGCTGTCCCTGACTGCAAATGACAATTACTGAACCATGGTGCTGTGTGTGTGTGTGTGTGTGTGTGGGTGCGTGTGTGTGTGTGTGTGTGTGTGTCTCTGTGTGTGTGTGTCTGTGTGTGTTTCAGCAGGAGAAGAGAGTTGTGAATGACTGGAAGGCCGGAACGCCTCGCTGCCGGAGAACGTCTGAGGAGAGCGATGGGCTCAGGGGGCAGAGTGATGGCCACAGCCCCCCCAGGAGGACGGGCTCAGGGCGAGTGGGCCGGGGGGGCCACAGAGGAGGAGGAGGAGGAGGAGGAGGAGGCGGAGGCGGAGGCGGAGGCCGACAGGAGAGGAGAGACCGGGAGCCCAGGACCCCAAGAGATGGAGAACCTGGGGAATCAGGAGGACGCAGAGCAGGAAGGAGAGGGCGTGGAGGAGGAGGTGGAGGAGGAGTAGGAGGTGGTGGAGGAGGTGGAGGAGGAGGAGGAGTAACACCAGGGGGCGTGGACAGGAAGTCTAAGGTAAAGACAGTAAGTAAGCTTCAAATGTCTGTGATGTTCTTGAACGTTCAACCGTCAGTCACGGCTCCTCTGCCTCTGAGCAGGAGTGGGAGGAGAAGAGGCGGCAGAACATCGAGAAGATGAACGAAGAGATGGAGAGAATAGCGGAGTACGAGCGAGGCCAGCGGGTAGGGACGGCCGCGTTGTGCTGTTTTGCATTAACATTAGTTTTCCCCGCACCGATATGTCGCCTTTCCCTCCCAAGCCGGACGGAGACAGGCCCCTCCGCAACTTCCTTGACGACCCCCGGCGTTCGGGCCCAGCGCCAGACACCGACCGCAAGGAGGGCAGCCGGAGGCACGTCCGCAACTGGGGCGGGCTGGACTTCGACAACGTGAAGACCGGAGCCGAGCTGGAAAAGGAGTGGACGGTGAGCGGCGCCGGGGACCGGGTCAGTAGTTTGTTCGCCGCCATCCGACGCCCTGACGGGTCTCTGCCTTCCCCTCATGTACCTCCAGAGTCGGAGGCCCGGCACCAAAAGCTCGGTGGACATGACCATGTCCATGACCGGCCGCGAGCGGTCCGAGTACCTGCGGTGGAAAAAGGAGCGGGAGCAGATCGACGAGGAGAGGCTGGCGCGCCATCGGAACGCCACCGGCCAGTGGAGACGGGAGTGGGATGCCGAAAAGACCGACAGCATGTACGGAAATCTCCTCCGCGCCGCATTGCATCTCAGCCGCTAGTTAGCCGGCAGCTAAGTTGTGGAGAGCTAGCTGTTAGCTCAGCGGCCTCCTCAGTTAGCAGGGGAAGCCTTAATTCCACACTGTTTGACCGGACCTTCAGCGCGGTTTGTGGAGGAGGTTTAAAGCTCAAACTGCTTTTCACGGTCAACACCTGCGTGTGTGTGTTTGTCTGCTGCTTTTTTCATTTTTTTTTCTTCATAGGTTCAAAGAGGACGGAGGGACGGAGGGCATGGCTCCAGAGCAGGGCAGCAGGAGAGGCGAGTGCGCACACACACACACACACACACACACACACACACACCTCAGGATGCAGCCCCATCCCTGCAGCAGCTCATTAAGGCCATTATGTAAGCGGGAGTTGATTAAGCTCTTTATGTGAGTGCTGTGTTTTCCCTGGAGTCGGCGATGCCCGGATCTTCCCGGCGCCGTCTGAAGGTCCTCCTTCCATTGTCTCATGACCGCTGAAGATGAAAATATGAAGGCGCTTTCAAAGCCCCATCGGAAACAAAATGTCGGCGCGCTCGTATCAGGAGCAACCACGCCACCGGCGGCATCTAATTCATCCTCCCGTTGGAACGGCTGCTCCCTCGGAAGTCAAAAGGAACGGTTCTTCTCTTAATTGCGTCCATTTCTGGTCTGATGGCTGTTCCGTTATCTTTGGAACGGCGCTTATAAGAGCATGAAAGCCCTCCGCTGCCCTGCTTCTGCAGCCATCCAGGAGGTGAGCTCATCAGCCTTGGGCTCCTGTGTTGATGTGACCGCAGCAGACAGGAAGTGGCTGACAGAGCATCTCCCTTAGCGCCACCGTCCAAACCGCCTCCGAGCAGAGTGTGTGTGTGTGTGGTAGGGGAGACGTGGTCGCCATGGCCACCGGCTGCAGCAGGATCATCTGGTGTGAGGCGTGAGTTCCTTGGCTGGCCGTAGAGACGCGTACACTCTGTTCTGAGGGTCAGGGAGATATTTTTTGGGAGCGCATCTTCCGTGTGTGTGTGTGTGTGTGTGTGTGTGTGTGTGTGGTCCTGTGGTAATGTGTATGTGTGTCTCCTCCCTGCAGCCCGGGGGTGTAACTCTCGCACAGAGCCTCGGGGCAGAGCCTCAGGTCAGACCCATGCATGCGTGTGTGGAGTGTCACAGCTGCTCCTACCACTGAACTCACCCTCCTGACCCCACCCCACACCCACCCCATCATCACGCTTCAGTGTCTTGGACCTGCAGCCTGCATGTTCTCCTGTGGTCCAAGTGCAGGTCACACCTGAAGTCCATCAGGAGGAGGTGGAGAAGGTGGAGGAGGAGGAGTCAGTGCACCATGAAATAGAACTGTCCCCATCCATTTTGTTTAGCTGAATGAGTGCTGTTGTTGCCACGGCGATGACCTGACCCGTCGGGGCAGTTTGACCTCCAGCGTGGAAGCCGGAGGTTGTCTGTGGACACCAGGAGCGTCGGCTATTCCTCATCGTGTGCAGATGTTAGACATCCCCGAGGCTCCATCCTCCTCCTCTCCTCTGATCCCCTCTCATCTCCTCTGCAGAGCTTCATCTTCCTCCTCCTCTCTCCTGATCCCCTCACGTCTTTCTCCTCCTGTCCTTTACCTCCATTGTTCCGCTATCATCTCCCTCCTCCTCCTCCTCCATCCTCTTTGCAGCTGAGACCTTCCTCACCCTTCACCTTTCCATCCAGCCAGCAGGGGCTTCTCTGATAGCTCGCACACGTTCTTCCTCGGTTTTCCTGCTCGTCCGGGGGTCGGTGTCCACGAGGCGCCGCCTCAGAGACGTTTAGCTTCTTGATCAAATACGGTCTCCTCCTCGTCATGGTGGGTTTGGTAGAAGGTCCGGGCTGCACCTCCTCCTCCTCGTGCATGAGCTTGTCGCATGGCTTCTGTGACCTCCTCCTTCCTGCGCCGGACCTCTGAGCCCGTCACTGACGCCTCCGTATCTCCTGCAGACGACAGCAAGAGGCCCCCCAAAGCCCCCACGTTCGGGGATTTCCTGTCCCAGGGCCGCGCCCGGGGAGAGTGGGGCCGGGGGAAGGGGCGGGGCCAGAAGCAGAGTTACAGGTGAGGAGGAAACGCCGCCACACAGGAAGCGGAAGGCGAGGAGGAGCTCAGGTGTTCCTACTGTCCTTTCCAGCATGCATGACAACCGTTGGGAGGGGGAGAAGGAGGAGGCCACAGAGAAGGAGGACAAGCCCAAGCGGGAGGAGAAGCCCAGGAGGGAGAAGGAGAAGAAGGAGAAGGAGAAACCCCCCTCAGAGGAGAAGGTGAGGGTCCAGGAGCGTCCGGGTCGGAGGTCAGATCTGAAGTCTGGTAAAAATCTGCATCCTTGTGTGTGAAGGTTCCCCAAGCGGAGGAGCAGGAGGAGGAGGAGGAGGAGGAGGAGGAGGATGACGAGTGGGAGGACGCCAGCGACGGGGAGGAGGTGGATGTGGGAGAAGGAGGCGGCTCCGGGGGGGAGGAGAAGAAGGAGGCGCGCAGAGGCGGTCCCCCTCAGCCCACTTCGGCGGGGAGCCCCCGGGAGCAGAGGAGCCCCCAGGAGACAAGGAGCCTCCAGGAGCAGAGGAGCCCCCGCCCCAAGGTCTGCATCCCCCCCCCGGCCCAGGACTCCCCCGAGGGGGGGAAGCCCCTCAGCCCCTTCTCCCCCCTGGACGGACACCGGCCCGTCTCCGACTGGGGGGAAGAGATGGAGATGCTGTCGCCGCGGAGCAGCACGGGGGGGGAGAGCCCTCCGAAGCCCCCCGGCGCCGGGGCCACCCCCCCCCAGAAGAAGAAGAAGGAGGAGGAGGAGGAGCCTCCAGGTAGGACCTTCTTGCACACTTCCGTAGGACCGTGGCTGAATAGTAATGACCCCCCCCCCCCCCCCCCCCCCAGCTGCCCCCCCCCCCCCCGGGGGGGCGCCCCCCCCCGCGGGGGGGGGGGGGGGGAGGGGGGGGGGGGGGGGGGGGGGGGGGGGGGGGGGGGGGGGGGGGGGGGGGGGGGGGGGGGGGGGGGGGGGGGGGGCGGAGTGGTGAAAGGGTGGGGGGGAAGGGGGGCCCAGGTCCACCGTAAGAGCTCACCGGGTTGTCAAATCTACTGAAGAAAAGGTTTAGCTC
>CAAKHD010003095.1:1284-16725 GCA_901007705.1 Fistularia tabacaria | reverse complement strand
GAGGCAGGAAGGTAGGAGGCAGGAGGCAGGAAGGTAGGGGGCAGGAGGGTAGGAGGTAGGAAGGTAGGAGGTAGGAAGGGAGGAGGGAGGAAGGGGGGAGGGGGGGAGGGGGGGGGGGGGGGGGGGGAGAGGGGGGGGGGGGGGGGGGGGGGGGGGGGGGGGGTCCCGACTCTGATGGACACCGGGGAGACGGCGGCGCTGGTGGTGGAGGAAGGCGGCCGGTGAGGATCCCGCGATGAAGGCGGCGGGGCGGCGGGACGCGGCAGAGAAAGCCAACGGGGACGCGCGGCGGAGGCCGAGCTACCCGGGCGAGCTGCGGGCCAAACACGCCAACATGTCCGCCAAGGTGTGGGTGAAGGTGGCGATGGCCATCGCCTACTTCCTGTGCGTGTCCGTGGCCGCCGTCATCCTGGTCATCTACTACGTCTTTTTCTGGACGCCCGACCCGCACGGCGGCGGCGGGAACAACACCGGGACCGGCGGGACCGCCGCGGCGCCCAACCGCACGGACTGCGCGCTCAGGCTGGGGTGACACCGCACCGCAACCCCGCGCGCGCACGCACGCGCACGCATGTATGGCGTGTGAGTCCGCAGCCCGGGCGTGGGGGGATCAGAGTTGTGGATGCTGGAGGAGGACAAAGCGGGTGGGGCTGGGGGGGCTGCTAGGATGCCGCATCTCCTGGGGGGGGCATGGAGTTTGATGGTTCTTCTGGCACCGCCAAAAGTGTCCCGGACCTTCCAGAACCTCTTTCTGAGCTTCCGGACGCAGCGATAGTCACGTATTACGGTGTCGTAACGATGTAATAACGATGTAACAACTATGTAATAAGTCATTGCCGGTTTCTGTGACTTTTTCCCCTCTGTTTCGTTTAGTTATTCTCACCATTGAATTATTATTGCCATATTATTATTTTCATTATCATTTAACTCAGTTTATTTCAAAACCACTGAAAAAAATGTCTTTAATTTTCAGGATTTGGACAAAAGAACCGGAAAATAACAATAATTTGTAATACATTTTTTAGCTCAGATGAACCTGAAATATGTTTGACTTCTACAGCTGTTCAGTTGCCCGTCAGCTTCTGGATCCAGATGTAAAACGGGGCTGCGGGAAAATTCACCCCGGAAACCCCAGTGTTGTGTGTGTGTGTGTGTGTGTGTGTGTGTGTGTGTGTGTGTGTGTGTGTGTGTTGGGGGGGTCTGCTGTGCATCCTCTGAAGGACCTTGAACCTGAAGAACCTCCCCGTGGTACCATCTGAAGGAGAACCCTCTGATGTCCTACCTTTGATATGGAGGCTGGTGGGGGTAGGGGGTTGGAGGAGACTCTGAGAGACAACATCTGCACCCTAGAACCCCCCCGCCCATCCCACCCCGACCAGAGGAACCTTTAGAACCCCACACCCAGCTTCTAGAACACCTGCAAACACCAGAGAACCCCTCCGACCTCACCTGCCTCAAACCCTGCAAGAACCCTGCTGGAGAACCTCCAGGGGGGGCTCCTCTTGTCTTCTTAGGAAGAACAATCAGCCTTTTTTCTTTCCTCCCCAGCAGGAAGCTGGTGATATTCAGGTATTTAGTGGAACCCTGAGGAACCTCAGACGGGGTCTCCGGTAGCTCGCTGTACAGAAACCGACCTCCGCTGAGTAGCTGCAACTGTTAGACCTTTCTCAAGCCACTTGTGTTTTGCTGTGGTCCTGGATCTCTTGACCTCACAGCAGGAGATGGATGTCCTCCTTTTCCTCTGCTCGTCCTTCTCACGCTGATGTAGCCCACACCTCCTGGTAGAACCTCCCGGACTGTTTCGTTGACGGTGTCGCCCTGAGATTTGATCCTGATGATAAACTATGCATTTACTCCGCTTTGGGTGTTGTCATTTCCCGGGTGACCAGCGGGGGGCGCCAGAGAGCACACATGTCATTCTTTGCAGATAAATCTTCCTGATATTTTATTTACGTTTACATTTAATTGTGCGGTTTAACAACACGCTCAGACGCAGGGATGACAGCGACTGACGGGAAATCACCGCAAAACCTCCGAATGAAACATTTCAGGTTCTCCATGCGAGGTCTCCGGTCCAGGTAAAGCCCCGCCCCCTCAGCCAGACGACGGCCAGGATTGGCTCAGAGTCTCGCAGGTATCTTCAATGCAAAAGGGGGCTCGCCCTGGATTTCTGCCCCCAGAGGGGGGGTTCCCACATTTAGCCAATCTGGAGTCAATCACAGCGGCCGCTCAGGCAGGGAGGGGGCGGGGTCAGCTGTTGCGGGTCAGCTGTCAATCATGGATATCCAACCAGCAACCAGCTGACTGTTTGTGGACCAGAGACTGAAAACATGGAGGGAACCCAGGTTGGCAAAGCTAGGTGGGCATGGGGAGAAGATGAAGACCCCCTTTGTGTGATGTTGACCACCATGACAGCCTTTGCCAGGTCTGTGTAATTCCAACGCTCGCAGAAGGATCTTGAACGCACCGCGCCGGTGTGTTTGAATAACAGTTGAGGTCAAGCTGTGTCAGATTAATGAATTAATGAATAATTTAATAGAAATAAAAAATAATAATTCACCTTTAGCCGGCCTATCAGGGTCACCATGGCAACGCTGGGTTGAAGGTTGACGGCCTGCTGACAGATGAAGGCCACTTGTCTTTGTTGCCTCAGGCCGCCATGTTTGACGTTCACAACGCTTGAACTCCCGACAAGAGCGTGCCTGCTCCACACCACGTGCAGTTCGGTGACATCATTCAAGCATTCGTTCATCCTGCTGAGAAGGGCAGTGGGTGGAGCTAACTCCAAGCAGGCGGGGCTTAGCCGTGTCTCCATGTCCTCATGCCTGAGCCTTCCGCCATGTTTGTAGTCCATGACTTGGACTGCTCCTCAAAATCAGAAGTGTATGATTTAATCATATTCCAGGTTGTGTGTGTGTGTGTGTGTGTGTGTGTGTGTGTGTGTGTGTGTGTGTGCGTGGCTGGGTCATCACTTCCAGCAATCCAATCCATGTCATCCTCCCCTGGTAGCAGTAAGTCATCGCCGGCAGGCCCGATGATGGAGCTCCACCCCGACCACCCAGTCCAGACTTCCATGACTGCGGTGGAGCAGGAAGGGGGGGCAGAGGATTTCCTCCTCCACAGGAGAAGGTGGCTAAACACATCTCTATGAAGCAAATACATTTCTTTTTTTGTGAGGGACTGACAACCATAAGGCTTGGAGCTTGGAGTTCCCTGAAGTTGTCTCGATGTTCTTCTTCCACAGGCTTCAGACTAAATGGTCCACAGGTGTGAATGTTTGGATGATTGACAGCTGATCGGTGCAGGTGAACCCCCGCCTCCTCTCCCAGTCACATGCAGTCAGCGAGTTACTTGATTGAAAATGAGATGATCCCTCCACCGTTATTTATAAAGTCCTAATGAGGATGTTTAGCGACCTGTCCTTGGTTTTGTTTTAACGTGACTTCCTGGAATCCAACCGTGGAATGAACTCCATGTTTACGTCCTTGGGCAGCTCCTTCTCGATGTTGAGGAGGACCAAGAGGGAGCGAAGCGCTGCAGTTCACCGGGGAGTAAACATCATTACGGCTGGAAATATCTGGGATGGAGCAAAGAACATGCTGGTGTGTGTGTGTGTGGGTGGGTGTGATTGCAAATGCTCTTATTGCAAAAACACATTAATCTTCTGCATGACTTATTAAGATCTTCAGTAAAGAGGATTACCTCAGAACATTCAGTTACTTTCAAAGTTAAACTCTCAGGCCGCTGTTATAAAGCCTGGATTAGCTGCGGTGAACTTGGATTAATTTAGAAAGTTAAAACATCAGGGAACCTCCAACACCAAAGGAGTCCCGTGTCTCAAAAACCTTCTTCTTTGGTCTCCAACTTCAGCCTCCACCCCGTAGGTGACTCCTGACAAACAGTACCGGCTCTGACCACTAGATGACAGCGTTGTACAAAATGACAGCTTCAGCCGCAACGAGGTCGACCCGCAAACATCATTCAGGTTAAATCAAAATATTGCTATTTTTCGTGTATTGTCGAGGTTTCCTTGTGTGTGGAGTCAGACAAGCATGCATTTTCATGCTTTAAGTTTTTAAAATAATTTCAAATTCCCAGCGACTAAAAAAAGTTGACCCGATCAAAACACATGAGAATGATTTAATAAATGAATAGATGATAGATCCATATTGATCGATCATCTAAAAAGGCGCTCGATCGGACTTCCAAAATTCAAATGATCTCTTGATCCGGCGTGGAGTCGGTTGCCATGGCAGCGGCCCGCGGTTTCCCGGATGTAGTATTTCCCTTATCCAACATGGCGCCGGGAAAGTGAGACTTCACGCTAATGTCACACAGTTCGGCCGAACTTCCAGCGCGTCCGCTCCTCTCAACCGACGCGGCGGCTTCTCGACGCGCCGTCTCCGGCGGAAGCGGCTCGGCAGTGACACGTCAGGGTGAGTCCGCCCGTCTTTCCGCTCCGCCAACTTTACTTTGAGCTTGTTGTTCGCTAGCTTATGGCGCGCCTCTCGCTTGCTAACCGTTGCTAGCGTTAGCCGCTTGAAACAAATCTGAGGACTCTCACACACACACACACACACGCACGCACCGGGGGACGCTCTACCCGTGTGTGTGTGTGTGTGTGTGTGTGTGTGTGTGTGTGTGTGTGTGTGTGTGTGTGTGTGTGTGTGTGTGTGTGTGTGTTTGATAAAATGATTACCGATATAAACAACAATTTTGTATTTTACTTTAAAGCAAACGCCCAGCGGCTACAAGTGAGGCGTAACTTTTTGGAAGTTGTTGAACAGCACACGGAGGCAGGGCGGCGCTCCCCGGTCGGACCCCCGCCGGCTCCGGCTCCTCTCCCGACATTCACGCCCGTTCTCGTTACTCCGACGGGGAGTCTCCGGTTCCGGTTCTGGTTCTGTCCTGTGTTCACCCCCCCGCGCCGTCGCTCGCTGGCCCGGTTAGCTTCTCTCCGGTGGTTCCCGTCCGTTTAAAACCGGTCAATTCAGGAAAGAAAAACCAAAGCAGGCCAGAGTCGACGAAGAATCCACGCCAGTAGCAACGAAGCTGATTTTACCGTAAGATAAGATAGAATAAGACTTTACTGACGCCCATAGGGGAAATTTATTTGTCGCAGCAGCGCAACAATACCAGTATGAAAAAAAAATCATCAATACTTTCTTCTTTTCCTTTTCTGTCTCCACCTTCTAAGCCTATTCTTTGGATCCTCCTCTCTTCATATCCTTTCTCACTACCTCCACACTACCTCCATCTTCTCTCTCGTCTTCATCTAGACCTCCAATATCAGCATCCGTCTTCTAATATATTCACTCTCCCTCCGCTGTCCCCAACCATCTCTGACCTTCTCTCCAAAACATCTACCATGTCTTGTCCCTCTGATGGACTCATTCCTGATCCTCTCCATCCTGGTCACTCCCAAAGAGAACCTCCACATCTTCATCTCTGCCACCTCCAGCTCTGCCTCCTGTCTTTTCTCCTTTTCTCTCCTCCACCTTTCCTTTTCTTCTTGCTGATGTTCTTCTATCTCATAGAACCCCTGACACTTTTCTCCACTCATTCCAACCTGCTTGAACCCGTTAAACCCGTTACTAAAGAGTAAAAATAGACAAGTAAATAGGAGCCATAGAAAAAACATCACTTTTACAACTACAAGGATCCTGCTGCCGAGAAAGTCTTCTTCTGCTTTGGTCTTGTCCCTCCAGGGTGTCCACAGCCACTTCCTCCATCGAACCCTATTCCATGTATCCTCTTCTCTCACAGCAGCTAACTCCATGTCCTCCTCCCCTCCATCCATAAACCCTCTCTCTGGTCTTCCTCCAGACCTGCCAGTTCAACCCTCAGCATCTTCACCATCCTTCCTCTGCCCATGTCCATGTATGACTTGATCTCCACGTGCTGTCCCTATTCTAACTCCATCCTGTCCTTCCTCATCACTCCCTCAGAGAACCTCCTCGTCTTCGTCTCTGCTTAATGTCTCTTCCTCCATGCCACCATCTCCAAACCAGACATCATCTCTGGTCTCACCTTCCTTTCCTTCTGTGTGATCCTCCGCCCGCTCCATGTTCTTTCACCTCTTAAGAGGTGCCTTCATACAGAAAAGGGGAAAATGACATAGCTAATTCATAAGAGCCGTAGAAAACATGAAGCTAACCTTTTCAGAGTTGTGAGGCTAATGTATCCCCGGATGACCAGTGGAATCACCCAATAAATCATTTTCATTTCCGATCAATAAATCAATTCAATAAAAGCAGCAAAAATCAATGTTGTTGATTGACCCCGTGTGCAAACATGGGCTCCATCTTTGCATGTTTAATGGGTTTTAGTCGTCTGTGCTGGCCCTGTGACATCAAACCTAACAATAGCCTGGGGTCGCGTCAATCCCATGTTTGTTTGTCTGTTTTGGGCGGAAAAATGCTCGCATGATGTTTTCAACGGCGCTCCTGATGCCGGCCGGTGCTCGTAGGCTGGCCGAGGTCGGTGATCAGTGAATTTATATACCAGCCACATTTTACAGCATGTTGGACAGAGAGGAGGCAGGGTGAAAGAAAACGGAAGCAAATTGTCCAAACGGCGCTATTTATTGTTAAAGGCCCTTTAGCGCCGAGTTCTCGGCTCCTCCTCTTAAAAGCAAAAACAATAAGCCGGCGGGACCGCGGGCCTTCTTTTCTTCCCCTGCGTGAGAATGCTCCGTTTCCAGATAACAAAGCAGTGATAATTCCATCCCACAATACTTCCCAGCTGAGTCCGACCCCAATGCTGCTTTCCTTCCCATCCTCCTGTGTGTGTGCGAGTGTGAGTGTGTGTGAGCCAGACAGAGTGGAAATGAGATTGTCTTCAGTTTAGTTAGTCAGCAGTGTTGTGCCATCAGTCCTGGGTAAATTACACATTCCTGGGATGCCGGAGCTGAACGGTGGGGCTCCCCTTCCCTCCCAGACACACACACACACTCGTGGTCGAGCAGTGTGGCTTCTAGAGAAGCCGCCCGTCTTCCTCTGCCGAGTCTGGACTTACAGTTAGTTACCCAAATCGCCAATTAAAACTCCAAAATTGGCAAATCAACACAATGCTGAAGGTGCTCGAGAGCCAGCCGAAATGGATTGCGTCAACACGTCACCACTCCTGTTTAGCGTCACGGTAGCGTCTCCTCGGGAAATGTAACAGCATTTTTATATCCAATTATTTCGGCAATTCAAAGCAACGGTCAAAGAATTGCATTGAAATCCCTGAATCATCCACAACTGTCACACGCAGGCAGGTCGTGTCACCTTTTGACAGCAGTACAGCGGCCCCTCGTTAGTCCCTGGAGCTACGTTAGAAAAATAACCCGCAAGACGCAAAGTAGTCAACTTTATTTTTACAATGATTGTAAATGTTTTAAGGATGCAAAACCCCTCACGACACACTTTCATTCATTCCGTAATGGCGCCCAACAGCCGTTTAACTTCTCCCTTCCTTTAGCATGTCCACAAGTCCAGCTTTCTGTGCAACGGTTAGCATCTCTCTCTGCAGGCGCCTTTGTGGGCGCAAAACGTTTTGTGGACATAGTGGGTTTTGTTGGGGAGAAAACTCGCAAACATGCTGCACTTCAGATGGAAGATAGATGTCAATGTGTCAAGCTGAAGGCATTCTGTGCTGTACAAGAGAGACGCTAGGGAGGAGATGGATGGACAACGGTCTACAGTCCCTTAGCCAATCAGGATGCAGAGAACAATGTGCTGTAAAACAAAACATGCAAAATTGCACTAAAAATATCTGTGAAACTGCGAGGCGGCAAAAGGTGAAGCGCGCTCTAGCGGGGACGATTGTAACTTGTAAGACCTGAGCAAAAACAAGGTCTGGAAAAAATCCCCTCCAGGAGGAGAAGGTCCAGGTTCCTCCACCTTCTGGACACCACCTGTAGTGAAACTCAGAGGAGTGGATCACGGCGGGGTGGAGGGTTGCCGCTGATGACCTGGAAGATGAGCGTTTGAAAGATAATTCCGTGGTTCGGGGGGTTGTTGTGCTTGGATTGATGTGAATTGACCCCGGGGCCTCCTGGAGATGGAGGCAGGCAAACACAGCTGCTGTTCAGGGCTCTAGTTGCTCAGCAGTCAGCGCCCTTTACGCACCCTTACAGCTCTGTTACAGTGCCGTCCGCCCGCCGAAGATGTCACCCAGGAATTCAGTGGAGCTTCACATCACGTCCACAGCAAAAACGGCTAACACAGAAAGTCACCTTCCTCCCAGGAGTCAGATTTCCTACGGAGAGAGAGAAGAATGATGGCATGACTGAAAACAAGAGGGAAGGGTGGAGTGCTTGTGAGAACAGAGGGGGGTCATGTGATGGAGGGCGGGGGTGCTGTGTTTGCAGAGTGCAGGTATGTGTGTGTGTGTGTGTGTGTGTGTGTGTGTGTGTGTGTGTGTGTGTGTGTGTGTGCGTGTGCGTGTGTGCGTGTGTGTTTGTTTTCTGGGGGTGTTTCAATGTTGGCCACGCTGAGCTAAACAGAAGACACAGTGGCCCGGAGGGGGGTGTGATAAACGTTTGGACCCGTCTGGGCCGCCGGGAGAATCGTTGACACCTGGGTGAAATCATCCCAGGCGTTAGCTGTCCCTCCCCGCCCGTTAAGAAAGAAGCCATGACGTCGCTCTGAGCGCCGATGCTGTGTCAGATAGACACGCTATTGGAGATCAGAGAAAGAAATAAAAAGGCCGGGGCAAAGGCAAAAACTCAAAGGAATGCGACGTTACAGTCGGCCTCCACTTTTTTACATTTTTTATAAATGCTGGGGAAATGCTTTGGCCGCATCTCCCAGTCCCGTGGCCAAGCTTGAAAAAGCCACCTCGGGCAGCAAGGGGCTTTTAGCAGGAGCGACGCTTCATGTGGCGTCTCCTGGGCGGGCAGGTCTCTGCTCAGGCACGAAGCGTCCAGCTGCAGGGAAACCTCATGTTTTTGGGTTGAAATTAGCGCTTGTGTTCGGCCGACGGGACAAGCATGCTTCTGTTCCTTTTCCCTTTTTTTTTTTTCCCTTGGACTCGCTGCCGGAGAACGAGGAACAAGTAGGCGCCTCTTGCTGTGACATCCGTGAGAGCCGACCCCGGCTTTCAGGAGCCTCGGACAGAGGCTTGCTCATCTTCGGGAAAACAATCCCGGACCACTGTCTTTGTTTGAAACTTTATAACAAGTGGATTTCCACTGTCTGTCTGTCTGGCCTCCTCCTCCTCCTCGGGGTTCTGACTCACTGTTCCCAGGAGCTGCAGAAGAAGGAAACTCTTCCTGAGCTTGTGTTTGCATGCAGGCTTTATCAAAGAATCAAGATTGGGCTTGATATGGAGGCCTCTCTTTCAACACAGAGAGTTCTGGATGGCGTCCATGTTTCACCTCAGCTGCACTCGTGCTGAAGTCCTGGTGAATAGCAGCAAAGCGGCTCGGGCTTGAAGGCTTTTTTTGTTTTGTTTTTTGCTCCTCAAATCTCTGGAATATTCTGGACGGACGGCGTGCAGGTCTTTTGTGTCGGCCTGAGCCTGCAAAGAGGCTCCAGAAGGCCCGCGGGATCTCTTAGGTTACTTCATGGGGACTAAGTGCATGAAAGCCTGCGGAGAATCATTGTTAGGGGAAGTGCGGTGTTAGCTAGCAGGGGGGGGTTCTTCACGTGGAGAAGCCGTGCAGGGCCATCTGATAGTCCATGGTATTATTCCCGCCATGCACAAGATGGACGCCGTGGAAGCTCGGAGGCTAGTTCCTCGAACGAAATCCAAGCTGGATAGTTCCAAGAAGTTCTCCCTCTTGAAGCAGCTGTGTCTTCATCTGGTAGCCTCATCTGGAACCACGGTCAGTCAGTCAAAGGTGTGAGTGGATGAGAAGCAGTAATGTCAGGCCTTTGCAGTTTTGAAAACTGTCATCTCACACAGTGAGAACTTCCATCTGAAGACTTTGAAAGGTCTCATGGAAAACTGCAACTAGATTCTTTTCTCATCATGCTGGTACTAGGTGTCCTGTTTGCGGTTTTGTCGAAGCTCATCTATTGGATGTTGATTCAGTCTCTACGGTGACGTAACGCAAAGACTTGCAATGGTATCAGACACGTTTGATATAGTGGTAAGGCCTAAGACTGAGCTAAGACCCCCCCCTGCCAAGATTGTGACTGGAACATCTTGAGGCGTAAGCCTGGCATAATGTTGGTATGTATGTTTGAAGAGGTGATGCCTCCTGTAGCTCCATCAGAACCCGAGCAGTGGTCCAGCAGAGTCCAGGCACTGCAAACCAAGAGGCGATGGAGCCAATGAAGGAATCGGGGTTCTCTACCGGCAAACCTTCAAGCTTCGACCTCACTGCTCAGCGCGCCGAGCCAATGCTGTCGAGGAGGCTCGGCTCTGACCGTAGGTTCTTGCACCGGGATCTCCCAGGCGTCGCTGTGCTTCCACCCACAGCAGACAGACTTAACTGTGCACTGGTGCAAGAACCACAAGGGAACACAACGAAACGGATCGCCCTGGAGTTCCCTCGTAAATCCTGCTGTCCAACTCAGTAAGGGTCTTGTAAAAAAACAATTCTCACGCCAGTCCTTTTTTTTAGCGCTCTTTTATCCTTTTTTCAACCCGGCCAGCTTTGCGTCTTTTTTTTCCAATATATGATCCGGAAAAAAAGATCAAAAATGGAATTTATCGGCGTGAAACATGCCAGTATTTGCTGTCCTGCGCCTGTCTGCGGAGAAACAGGCCCGGTGGTCCACGGTGCCTGTGCAGCTCGCAGCAGGAGCTTTCCTGTGTTAGATTTGGGGGGGTCGGGGGTCCCCAGCAGGAGGTTGGATGTGTTCCCAACCCCTCCAAACCCCCCTCTGAAATTGCGGTCTTTTGTTTCCAGCGAGCACACCCATCATCCCAGAACCCCCTCATTTTCCCAGCGGGATATTTTTAGCATCGCCGCTCTGCTGTGTTGGCGTCTTTTGTGTGAATGGCGTCCGATGTTTTAATTATGCTCCAGTCACATGAAGGACCCTTCAACACACACACTCACAAACAATGGACTCCCCCAACCCCCCATCTGCCCACCCGCTGTGAGTCAATTGGCGATAATTCGTTCTTGGTGCTCCGATTATTTGAAAATCGTCCGATGTTTTAGTTCAGACGTAGGATCCAGGAAATGTCCAGTTTCAAGTCTGGAAGGGCTCCAGCTTTTGACTGATGTGTCAGAGAGTAGAAACCTCTCCTCCTCGTGCTGGTTGGTATGACCCAAAATTCATAGAAGTGGAATATTCAAGGCAGAGCCACATGTACCTCATGTATCTAATGTTTTTAATGTGTCTCTTAGTTCTGTCTCTTTTTGTGTTTCGGTGCTACGAGTCTCCCGTCACGGATCTACTGAAAAGTGGGTTGCAGGGGTTTCTCTCAGCGGTTGGCGCAGCATTTGTTCCACGTCTGTTTTTTTGAGTTGGTTACTGTTGGTCGTGTCAGGTGTCTCAGCTGTTAGAGTCCAAAGTGAGCTCTGCCCTGGGTCAGGCCCCTCCGTTGGCCCGTGGAAACCCATGGATGGAGGTTAGAGGACCGGGAGTTAGTTGGTGCAAGAGGAGAGGGTTCGGTGGAGGCAGGTGATTGGCTGACGTTGCCCCTGAAAGGAATAGCTCAAAGGAACGGAAGAATTTTTTTTCTTCCTCCTCAAAAAAGCCCCGATGTAAATAAAGCCCTGATGCTTCCTGCATGACGATGTCACGGGGACGGTTATGTCACCAGTGGGTGCGGTCACTCGGACCGCAGGTAGATGTTTGTCGCTCCCCCTCTCTCGTCCGTCCGTCTTCGCTCTCCAGACCTCTTGCCAGGGTGGGCCTCTGAACTCCTGGGGACGTGTGCGGACGTTCCCGTGAAAGGTTTCTGCATGGGCTGCAAGCTGTTGACAGAGTAGGTGGCGTGTGTGAGAAAATATGCGCAGAGCTGCATAGCTCGTCTGTTCTGGTCGTCTTTATCATTGACCTTCCCACATTCCACAACCTGCCTGCGGGCCCGCCCCGATTGGCTGCCGCTCTGCATGCTTTGTCCGAACTCTGCCCCGGGATTGGCAGCTTTGTGTATTTGGGGATTTTTCTTTTTTTTTTTTTCTCTTCACATCCCTCCATGCCCGCCAGGCCAACCTGTTGCCGCCGCCTTTTCTGCTCCGAACGTCAACACGCCGTTTCCTCCTGGATTATGGAAGGCTGCGGGATAAAGGCGGACAGAGGGAAGGGGTTTCTGCAGGTTGCTTTCAGGCCTCATGCGGCACGTAGACACTCGTGGTACCTCGATCTTCTCACCGTCGTGAGACCGTAAGAGAGCGTTCATCGTGTGGACGTTTGAATGCATCTGATCTCGTACGGGCACTTTCATCGTGTGCTGTTTTTTGTCTGTGAATCTGGTCCTGGTCTCCTCTCCCGCTCTCATTCGTGAAGGTCCTGTCCATCTTGGCGGTCACGCGTGGTATTTCACAGGAAGAGGGGGAGGAAAAGATAAAATTTAAAAAAAAAAAATTGTAAAATACAACTCCGCCCGCCGACTTGTGCCAGAAATGGAAACTGGGTCTCTCCCTCTGGTGTCCACTGGGGGGTTGGAGATCCATTGGAAGTGATACCTTTCCCTTGTGGAGGGTCTGCAGGGGTCTGGACCATTTCAGCGGCTTCACAGCTGTTCTCCTGCGCGTGCGTGCGTGTGTGTGTGTGTGAAGCACAGTACAGTGAAACCACATGGTGTGAAAGGGCTTTACAAGTGGAGACCGTTTACCATTCACCCCCCCCTCTCTCTCTTCCCGCCCTCCCGGTGACGTCACGACCCTGGTCGTCGTCCTGCTCAGACCGTCATTTCGCTCCGCAGTCGTTGCGAGTCTCTATCACATCACTACCACACTGCCGGCTCTCGATTCCCCGGCTGAAATGAGCATCGGGGCAGAGGAGGCACGGAGGAGGGGGGGCTCCGAACCTCCCCTCCGCCCGGTGTTTCCGGAATCCAGGTGAAGGTTGTGGCGCTTGTGGCCGCAGGCTCGCCCCGGTTCGACGTAAGTACCTGCCGTCGGCTTGCTTTTTCTGCCCGCCGCTCTGCAGCCCTCGGTTCAGGGGGATGGGGTGTTAATCCCCGCCGTGACAACAGACCCCCTGTTGTTTGAAATCCCTGCGGTGTGGATTAACTCTTAGTCCGGAGCAGCATAACAACTTTATTGTTTTGCGGTGCGTGTGGGGGTGGGCTGTGGGGTTTTTGACGGACGCTGAGATCCCTCCACTCTCCTCGCAGTTGTGGCTGTGTGGACAACTGTTGCACCCCACCGCCTTGTCTCCGTGTACTGGCAGGGCCCGTAGAGGCGTATTTCAAACCTGGCCCTGAGCACCACATCCGAGGAGGGGTCGGCCCCGATCAGTTCTTTTAGTTCCGCTCGTGTGCTAACATACATGTTAGCTCCTCGCACACCTGAGTGAGAAGGTCACCTGGACACTGAAAACAGAGGGGCTGCAGTTCAAGGCACGAAAGTGCAAGAAGCGCTTCGGATGGACGCGCCAAATCATTGTATTTAACAGAGGCTGTTAAGCCGGGAAAGGCTGGTTCCCCCTGTCTTCTCCCGCCTGGGTTCTCCGCCTGGTGGCAGGGCCACCGAAGACACGTTGTGAGCAGCTGACCCATCCAGGTTAAGCCCCGCCTCTCGACGTTTGACCGCAAGGGATCGTCTCCAGAGCCCCGACCCTGAGAGCAGGATAGAGGCAGATAGTGGCTGACAGAAGCGCCCTGCTGCAGATAACACGTCGAACTGGACTCAAACGAGTAGAAACACTGTTACGTTTAGGAATGCATCAGTTTGTATAGAAAAGGAAGTATAATTTTATGTGCTTGTTAAAGTTTAACGAATGACAATGTGAGGCGTTCAGGTTCTCCCTGAAATGCGTGGGAAGTATCAAGAGCAACAGGATGTTAGCAGCGTCCCAGAGAAATGTGCCGTGGACATCGAAGTAGGATATTATGGGCTGTAAGAGCAGCAGAGCATGGGACAGGTGCTATGTGTTTTAAACACATAATCACTTGTTTTCTGCTTTATCTGCAAGCCCTCTGGCCAGCGCCAATGAATCCCAGCCGCTGCCTCGGAAAAGTTTTTCCTGATAACGGCCTACGTTTGCGGCTCCTCCACCGTCTCCTGCCACAGAGCTGACGCTTGTCATGGCAGCCAGCGGCTCCAAGGTCACATGGAGCACGCTGTGTTTGCACAGCACTTGAGATATCTGGGAACCGCAGGGACGTGTGTGCGTGTGCATGTGCGTGTGTGTGTGCGCGCGTGTGCGCGTCACGTCACATGCTTGTGGTGAGACGACAGGCCATGCATGAGCCGCTAATGTGTGTGTTTTCACAAACCCCGCACTGAGCGGCGGTTGTTTTCTTTCGTCGGAGAATCTCAGATTGGCCCCACAGGTTGCAGATGTGCTGCTGGCCGTCCAGAGGTGGAGGTCCTCCCTGGACCAACGGCCGAGGCCAGGTGATAATCGGGCTTCTCTCCGATTCACGGCGTGTTCACGTCAGCCGCCTGGGCCTCTCAAGGTCGGCCCCATATGAGGTTCTCCCCGGCGTCTGTCAGACACCTTCACCGCTCACTGGCGTGGGCGTCCGGTCTTTGTCCCAAGCCCCATGACACGTCGGCCCAGGACGTCTGGCAAAGCCTCCGACTGCTGAGGGTTATTTGTCCGGTGGACCATGTGGAAGTGTCCCTGATTGGGACGCGGACCCCCCCTGGACCCTGGACCACCCCGAAGCCCCCCGGACCACCCTGAAGCCCCCCGCTGCAGGTCATGTATGACTGAGACAGTTGCAAAGGTCAATGGCCAGGGGAGCCGAGCGGTAAATGCGGTCCAGCTCCTTTGGATCAGATGTTGTACCCCCTGCATGGCGCTCGGCAGTCCCCGCAGTGTCAGCGGCCTGTAGGAAGCCCAGTGATTGGCCAGGCCGGTGAGGTACACGTCTGAGGTCAGAGGAGGTTCCTCACAGGAAGTCCTGTCGGGCCATCGGAGCTCCTGTCCCGCGCCTCGCAGGCCCCGTCAGCCAGGCGAGGCCCTGCCGAGCGGACAGCACTTTCTCGCTGCTCGGCCAGGCGTGCGGCCGGCGAGGGGGGGGGAGGTCCGGCAGAGGTTAGGTGAGGGGTGATGATGGGGGCGGAGTCACACACCAGGAAGCTCCACATTAGAGCTTGTTATTTGCGTTCCTGGAGCAGCTCTGCCAGATGATCATGGATTCCCTCTTCCTCCCCCAGCCCCGAATTGGCACAGCCTGTTTGTCCAGCAGCAAAAATGGCGGCGGGGAACCTCGCCGTGAGGCCGGGTTTCCATAACAACCATACATTCGTGTGTGTGTGTGTGTGTGTGTGTGTGTGTGTGTGTGTGTGTGTGTGTGCGTGTGTGTGTGTGTGTGTGTGTGTGTGTGGGTGTGTGTGTGTGTGTGTGTGTGTGTCTGTGTGTGTGTGTGTGT
>CAAKHD010003088.1:1144-12268 GCA_901007705.1 Fistularia tabacaria | reverse complement strand
GGGGGGCGGGGCGGCGGGGGGGGGGGGGGGGGGGGGGAGTCCGAAACTACCCCCGGGGGTATATGGACAGGGGGGGGGGAGCTCAGCTTTCACAACTCGCATTCAGACGTCTCTCCGCCGCTGCAGTCGTGTGGCCGGACCACCGTTGTGCTCTCAAAGCTCCAGACTTGATTAAACCTCAGCGAGTGTGTCAGTGTTACTTTAAACCCGTCCTTATTCTCCCTACAGTTGGAATAAGAACTCAAACCAAATGCCATCTAATCACAGTTCTCTTTCTTTTTTTTTTTTTGATCACCATGATTTACGGGATTTAAAATGCGCTGTAATGACAAACCGGCATCCGAACAAAGAAGCCCAGTGGCGTCTGCGCGCGTCCCGCTGAAAGCCTTTCACGTTTTTGGAAATTCGTACTTCTCGAGAGTTTGCGCTTTCCTACGCCGTTTCATCCAATTGAGCTCGCATTTCTGATCCGGCCTACCTTGGCGTAAAGGCTTGCTTGTATGAATAATGCCCACTTCACCGGCGCGTTCTCGCGCTGTTGTTGTGCTTGGCGGGTTGCAGGCCAGCAGCTAAATAGTTTGATGGGAAGCTGCGAGAAAACGCAGCCCACTGGGAGGAGTGTGGCGCCCCTTGTTTCCATGCGGGACGGCGGGGGCTTAAAAAAACAACAACACTCACATAAACACATGGGAACTCGACACTTGAAATACTACCCTGTTGTTTTCTGTTTAACTCATTTTCAGAATATATTTCGAGCTTTGTTTCATAGCTTTTTGGGCTAAAAATGAACCAAGCTGTTGCAGCCAAGCAGTAAATCCGCACCCAATGAGATTTCCATATGATGCAGTACACATTCTGACCGCTAGGTGTCACTGTTGGCCCGTGTTTTCTTTTTAATGTAAAATTTCGTCAAGTGCGCCGGAAGTTTACTTTCTGTTTTCCAATCGCAACACAACAAGAGCGACCGCCCGGCGTGAGAAATTTGGAGAGAAATACTTACAAATCCACAGAAATTAAGCGATTAAAAGCCGATGGCGATTATTTCTTCGGTATGGACGATTTCCTTTTTTTTTTTTTTTTTTTACTCCAAAACCGCTCGTCGGAGGCGCATCCGGACGCCAGCCTGCCGAGGTAACGTTAGCATGCTAGCTTGTGCGCACCTGGCGAGCCTGATTTAAAGATTTGGGAAAAGCGATAAAAGTCATAAAATGTGTTTTAATTCCGTTCGAAGGTCGAGATAAACACGAAAAATGTTCAAAGTCCTGGGAAATACTGTGAATGTAAGTACTTGAAAATTTTATCTCATTTTTAATGGAAGACAAAATAGACACGACAGAGAAATGTAATTATTTATAGCATCACTGGGTAGAAATGTCCGAACAATAATAATAGAAAGAATATATTAGTAAAGTATATTGGTAAAAAGATTAAAAAATATGGATAATACTATAAACAATAGAAGTTGAAATTATGAAAAGAAATGCCTTGTGCTGGAAATGGTTATAGAAATATCAGGTGCACTGTTGATGAAATGATAATAGGAAGGAGTCCTCCAAAGTTTGTAAATATTGCAGAGAATGGTAGGATAAAGTAAAAAATATATATATATCAAATGTGTAAATGTATAAATAGATTTATACATGGTCATCCCTGTAATCAGCATCTATTGTTATTTGGATCAGCTGATTTTTTTAAAATTTTATTTTATATTTTTCTCTGTCAATGTCCACATCCTAATGCTTCATTGTATTTGTGTCAGTCATTGTTAATTTTCTTTTCATTTAAAATCAAATGCTTCCGTCTTTTCCCGGGCAGAAGGTTTAAAAAGCCCAAGTTTGAATGCGTCCTGTTTGGCTTCTTATTTTATCGGAAACGCCGAACAAATGTATCTTAAGGTTGTAATTTAAATGTTAAACGAGCTGGTTAATGACTGACATTAAACTTTTCATTGCGGTTCTTTGTGTTTATATCCATTCTGTAAGTGTTCAAGCAATATCCACTTCTTTCATACTCAATTATGTTTTTAAAGTAATTTTCTTTTGTACAAGAGTCTTTACATATATATGTGCATATTTTATTTCATTTTTTTTCTACATTGTCTGATCATTTGTATGCTACTGTTTCTAACGTAAAATATTTATAACCGACTGCTCTGCTAATTTAAACTAACCCATTGTGGGGCTATTCTACTTCACATTACTTTATGTCCTCACATCCGCGGTTTCTTTACAACCCTGTTCTTTTCAGTTTGGAATCGTTGTACCGGTTTCTTTTTGCCTCTTTTCTGTTTGTGAAATCTGTGAGCTCCAAAAAAAAAAAAATGGTAAAAAAAAACCCCAACCCAAAACGCAGACTGTGTCTTCTCCACCCTTCGATGAGCTTTCAATGAAGACACTGCAACCGAATCATCCGCCGCCATCAGCGTGCGAGGCAGCAAATTCAAGAGAGTACATATTGAGGCACTTGGATGACTGTCGAGGTGGAAAAGTGGCATATAATTGCAGTGCTTTCATACACTAACACTCACATCAGCCATTTGTGGTCTAATGTCAAATATTTAATGAATCTTGTGTTTAGTTGCTTTAAACCAGGATTAGGTCGGCAAGTGGGGAGCAATTTATCAGATTAGGTTTAAATGAGCTCTCTAAGCACCTATGATGATGTCTGTGTGCACCCCGCAAAATGTAACTTGAACTTGATGTGTGAGGATAAAAGAAAGACGACATCGGAATTAGCTTTTGGCAAAATAAGAAATCAAACGCTGACACCGTCTCTGCCCAATCCCCAAAATGGAGACGTGTTGGATTTGATTAACAAGTCTAGAACTGGGAGTGAAATGTCGATTGACCCAGAACTTGAGGTTGTGGAGTGATGTGTGGGAACCGTCAAAGCTGTAATTCTGGCTCTAACCGGAGGGATTTTAATCAATAACTGATTCGGGGAGGTGAGCATTTGTAATCCACGGATCTCCTGAGCACAAAGCTGTCAGTCTGAAATTCAAATTGTGTCTCGTTTACACGTCTTACTAAAGTATAATACACTGAAGTGTCAACGTTTTGTGGAAATGAAAATCTTTTAAAATTTAGCGATTGAAAATTTTAACGGTTAGTTGGAAATGATCCAAAACAAGAAATAAATGAGAATAACAATAAAATAGTTCACCTGAAAGTTTTCAGAAAATCAGGAACGTTTTCTTTTGACCATTTTTAATGACATGAAAACAATTTTCCCGATGAAATATATGATGTATTGAAAGCAAAAAATTTTTTAAACGGTTTTCGAACAAAATATTCAACATTTTTCTGACCGTTCATCTGTTTGTATTCATTTTAAGAAGGAGCTTAATGTGGCCGCCGTTCGAGGACTTTTGGTCACGACTTATCCGAACCCTGCTTGCATTCAGGCTCCGTGTGTGTTTATTTTATTTCACTTCATTGTCGAAGCCAAAAACCGAATCTTCATCCAGTGAATAAGTCCCCGTGAAACTCGCACGACCAGTTTCTGACTTCCAACCGCTCCGCACCGCAAATGGCTCACAGTTTCAGATAATAAACCGCTAAATATGATTTATCACACCATTGTCTTGAGCTGTAACGTTAGCAGATGCCACCTCTCAGCATTACTTTGAATTCGCCGTTAAGTTTTTCACACAAATTGTATGAAAATCAACTCAGTGTCAACTCAATTAGCTGATGAATGGAAGGACTGGAAAATTGTTTGCATGGCAGAAACCTTAATTCACAGCTCCTCAATATCCTACGAAAAATGGGCACCTTTTAATATTTTGTTCTGTGAGTGCGCTCGATTAATTTAGACGAAAAAGGCTAAGCTGGGTTTTCTAATACAATTTCAAGGAAGTAATTAACTCCAAGCCCCCGGCTGCATGTTTAAACACCGACGCGTTTGAACCGCAGCTTGTCGTCACCGGCGCTAATCAGGCCAGAGCGCGTCCACATCCATCCGTGGCCACGCGACTCAGAGCAGGAAAAAAAAACAAAAAACGACATCTCTCCTTCACGCTGCTGGGGGGGAGGACGGACGACCCAAAACAAGTCTGTCAAGTGGGAGGAGGGACGGAACGGGTCAGTTCTTAAAAGAAAATGACACGTTTTTCCCCTGAAGACTCGAACGCTAATTACCCTCGGAAATCCACGATGCGAGGAAATGTACGCTTTGTCGCGAGTGCTAGATTGAGTCTGATATCAGCCGCGATGGGACGCATTAAACTTTTGCAGTGGAAACCGAAGGAGCGGGTTTGACAGAAACTTTGTCTTCCGAAGTCCCAAATATAAACAAACGTCGCTCAGCGAGAAGCAGGGATCTGCCGGGACCCCGGCCTTCTGTTTATACAGCACATCAGTACGTATAAACTGGGCTGTGCGTCGTCGTATCGGTGACATTCCTGCGTTCACGTCACCGAAAGCGCTTGAACACAAGCCCTTCTGATGGTTTACGTTCTTGTGTAAACGACCCCAAAATCGACTTGAAGGGAAACGTGAGAACGCGGTATGTTCAAACGATTCGGGTCGCGGACATCACAAGACATCGGGTACCCAAAAATATACAAATATTTTCGCTCAACAAAAGACATCAGTTACGACGACGTGTCCCACCGTTCGACCACCGTAATTCTGGAATGATCAGTAAATGATATGCTTAGAGCACAGATTGAGGATTTTACAAATGCTGATGTACATCTACAAAATGAATCTCTCCATTCTGCACGATACATTTCAACGTGAGGACATCTAAAATGAGCCGCCTTTCAGAAAAAGGAAGTAAACATCAGAATGCTACCAAGTGTCAAACAAAAAGAGTCATTTTAGGCTGCGATCAAAAAGCACTTCCAGCCTCAGAGTAACTTTGATACCGTAACTTTGACGAGAGGGCGTGACAGGACACGTGAACTCACTCGAGAGGGAAAACACTATTCACAGTTCTGATGGTTTTGTCATGTGACTGCACAGAAGTATAAAAATTTGAGGCGGCGGCGGCAAGGGCCAAGGAAACCAAAACACATCGAGAGAAACAAATTGATCTTCGGGAACCGGGAACTTTCTGTAAGGTTTTCAACCCCCCCCCCCCCGCTTGTAGTTGCGAGTGTGAAAGGGGGGTTGAAACATCTCTGTCCAGGCCGGATTCACATGTGGAAAAGAGTGTGGAAAGACAAAAAAATAAATAAGAATAAAAATAAAACCGTTCAGGGCTGCTGAATGCCAAAACTAAACATAAGCCTCATGTCAAACTTTGCCTCGCTTACCAGGAACTGCCGGTTTGCGCAAAGTCCTCGGGCTGGAGTCGTTTTGGTGATCGAAAAGTAATCACTGATGTCCTGACTTGAAAACTGAGGCGGCGCCGGGTCACGTCTGGGAAACCGTGTTTGCCGCGAGAACCGCGTGGTGGAAGTACGGGGAGCCGAAGTTTGAAAACATCGAAAAACTTTGTTCGTTTCTATGCCGATGACTTATTGATGTCGTTATTGAATCCTGTACTTTTGTTGCAAACTTCCTGGCCTCTTCAATCATGCAGTAGACTTTCAGGGTCTGTACTTCAAAAGTATAAAAGTTCATGTTTTTTTTTTTTGTTTTTTTTGATGGGTCAAATAATCTTGGACTTTCATTCTTAAGTTCTCTTGTTTTTAAATAACTTATTAAACGCCTCAGATATGTTGGATATATAGGATATCAAGAATTCACACGTCGTCACCGACGTTACATTTTTTCCGCGGAAAGCAACACGTAACCGTAGCAGTTGAAGGTGGCTTCGTCTTTCGGCGATTGGCTGAAACAAGGCTTTTGAAAAAGGACGTCGTTTTCAGTTTTCTTACAATTAAAAATCACTCCCCAGCTTGAGTGAATTCTGCAATATTGGCCTCTGCGACAGGACAGCTGAAGTCGCATTCGGATTCAACGAACGGACGTTCCAATCTCGCTGCTTATTTTCCCCAGTCATTAAAAAAACCCTCCTGTTACTCGTGAGTTCTTCTGCCTTTTTGCTCATGTCATGTTTCTGTACTCGTGCAGTGCATCGCGTCGAGCTGGGATTTTCTGGCTGTTTGTGTGTCCGCAATCACCGAATGTGAAATTATCATTCGACTTTCAACCTTGGTTTCCTCTCTTGTTCCTTTTTTTTTTGTTTTGTTTTTTTCCCTCCACACTGGCTAGAGTTCTGAAACAGCAGCAGGTGTGCTTCCTAATGATTCACTGAGAGCTCTGCTGGGTTTCCACCCTACTGTCTCCACTGTCTCCCGCCACAGACCTGTTACCCCTCAGCCGTGACCCGTCCACCCTGCACTTGAATATTTGGCCCTTCTTTTTTCCCCCAAACAAATTACTCAGAGTGCAAAGTTTTACAATAGATTTTGATATAGATCGTTCTTTTTCTGTTTCAGAAACAGTATTCTTCTTTTCCTTTCCCATTCAGGGGTCACCACAGCGAATCCACCTTCTCCATCTAACCCTGTTCTCTGGATCCTCCTCTCTCACACCAACTACCTTCATATCTTCTCTCACTGTGTCCATAAGTCTTCATCTAGACCTCCAATTCCAGCATCTGTCTAACAATATATTCACTCTCCCTCCTCTGTCCATGACCCAACCATCTTTGACCTTCTCTCCAAAACATCTAGCATGTCTTGTCCCTTTGATGGACTCATTCCTGATCCTCTCCATCCTGGTCACTCCCAAAGAGAACCTCCACATCTCCATCTCTGCCACCTCCAGCTCTGCCTCCTGTCTTTTTTCCAAACCATCCATCACCTCTGCTCTCACCACTGTCCTCCACCTTTCCTGATGTTCTTCTATCTCATAGAACCCCTGACACTTTTCTCCACCTGTTTCAGAAACGGTAGTTGGGGTTTAAATTGTGTGTTGACTGTCTTTTTGAGATACATCCACAGCTTTTAGAATCCTATAAAAACTACTTGCAAAATACAGTAGGGGCTGTACATGTATGCTCCCCCCTTGGCAGCAGTTGAACGTTCATCCGAGCCTCTGCACATCTGCTTCAGCAGGAAAATAAAAAAAAGTGTCTCGCAGCTCCGGAGGGGACGTCGCCTGCAGTCCACAGGCAAACCACCAAGATGAAGCACCTGGATTTTATGGAATATTTTCACCTGATAATGATGTCTTGCACAGTCTCACGGCTTTGTTTTCCCCCGAACCTCGGACAGCCTCTATGCTGCGAAAGGAAATTCATGTTTGCGGAATGACGTTGGATTTAGCTTGCATGCTTCTGGCCATTGCCAGTTGAAGAGTGAGACTGCCTGGTCTTTCACGCTGTAAAACTTTGCAAAATGAATGAAATGAAGAAAAAAAAAAAAAGAAGACATGAAAGGGAATGGTGGGAGGTAAAGGTATCAGCAGAAAATCAACTCGAAATGTGCAGCACTTAGTAAAAAGTTACTCCGCTGGGATTAGAGAGAGTTCAGATTTAATCAGGCATAAATAGCCTCTTGTCTCCGTGGAGGGGTTTGTGTTGGAGGTCACGCTCAAGTTTAAAATTCAATCAGGAGCAAATTACAGGAGATTAGTACCCTGGAAACGTACACTGGATGAACAGTTGGCTAAAGATAGTCAATAAATGTACAGAACTCGACATAAAGTTTTCCCGCCAGATCGACGTGGGGTCCGACGAATGAGGCGGGTCGCTGGTGACCCCCAGACATGACCCGCCTCCGACGAAGCCGTCCTGAACTGGGCAGATGCTCAGTAACCGAACATCCCACCTTCCAGACCACGCCGTCCACGGGGCCGGGCGTTTCTTCGGAGAATGTCCTCCGCCGATCCGCCTCCACTCGCCTCCAACGTTGTGCGGCTGAATAAAAGCAAGTTTCACACACGGCAGGTATAAAATCCCTTTCACTATCTCCTTGAGTGTTCATGGAGCGAATATCAGATCCACGTTTAACTTTATTTTTCCACGACTGTCTGGGATTCGAGTGATTCTCTGACGCGATAAGAAGGAAGTATTAACAAATACCCATTTGTTGTGTCTCTTTTCAAATGGTTTTCATAGCGCAGGCTCGCCGGCTCCCCAAGTTTACGCGTTGTCGACGGGGATATTTTGGCAGGCGGATCGACGGTGAAGACACTCCGAGACACCTGAAGGGTCCTGTGGACACAGAAGAGCACTCGGTGTGTCACTCAGCTGTCAGAGGCGGACCCGCGGTGCTCGTGCGGAGACGGCGTGCGTTCGCTTGCCTGGTGAGTAAAAGCTCTGACGGATGTATTAAAGCGGCGGTAAAGATGCGTGAGGATCACAGCGACGAGCGGATCGGCGAGAACGCGAGGAGCTCGTGAGACGCCTCATTTCCCGCGCCGCGGATGTCGATCTTCTCGTGGGATTCAGCTGGTTTCTTCGTGCAGGGTTTGGGGTATTTCTGATATTGAATTGACTTAAATCGTCTCGGCTGTTGGAGAGGCTCCTGCGGCGTGCACGCCAAGACCAAGTGCTCAAGTTCCTGTATTCCCAGATTCAAGAAATTCATCTTCCAGAAGCCTTGACGGACCTTTCTTGAGTCCGAGTTCACAACAGCGGTGGGGTCTTGATGGGGAAAAAAAACAATCGACGAGCGACGACGGTTTGCTAGTTTTCTGGCAAAGCCAAATGCTCACATCCTCAGCTTGAGTCATTTTCTTGTTCTATTAAGACGCTCCTCTAAAAATACTCAACCTTCTTCTGCTGTTATTTGTTCATATCAGCTGCGTCATTTAGGAAATTCTATCTTTCAAATTCGGAAACGTTTCAAGGCCTTCAATTTGGGCAGAGAACCTTTTTGGTTGGTGGAGTTTTTTTCGGTGGTTTTCGCCTGCGTGAGAAAAACAAGTTGATACTCAATCAACTTGCAGGGTTGGATGAAATTAGCATGTACGCTCGCTTTGCGCCTCAAAGTCAGGAATTACTTTGCACGGGTATCTTCCGGTGAGGCCTCTGAAACCGGGCTTTCCCTCCCGTCGAAGCCGCTTCCTCAACGGGGCCTCCTCGCCGTCACGTGCCAGTCAGCACGGACACAAATCCGGAATTTCACGCCTAATTCCAAGTCCGCCGAGGGGAGCGCTTCGGACGTGGAGCTGTTGACTGGACGGACGGGCGGCTGAACCTTGTTGTTGCAACACGGGGTCCCGCTGAGCGGCGCTCCGAGGCCTTGCGCACCTACGAGCATGGAATCGAGAATCTGGTATCCTCCGGAGAGACGGCGTAGCGCGCATCGAATATCCAAACACGGTGGATGCGCGCTAAAAGTGCCCCAAAAAAAAAGAAAAAGAGAAAAAAAAAAAGAGACATCCTTTGATGCTGAGAAATCCAAAAGCAGTGAATCCCAGCCCAGTTTGGAAGAACAACAACAACAAGAGAAGGTGGGATTTATTAATGATACGCCTGACCTCTTTGTATTCGTTGTGTGTTTCAACAAGGGGAATCGAGTCCGGGGTGGGGGGGGGGGGTCCAAGCCCGCGTGTTAAATAAGTAACGGAGGGGAAGTTCGTCTTTAGCTGCGGACATTTCACGGGAGGCAGAATTCAGAAGTGACAAAGTCGAGGTCTGGAAAGCAAGCGAGGCGTAATTGTGATCAGGATGCATCGGCGTCGAGCCGCTAGCGTCCCGTCAGACAACAGTGGGAAAGCCTGAGGCTGCGCGGTCGCCCGGGAGACGTCTGTGAGCCAATAGGAAAGAAAGTACCGCCGTATTATTTTACTAATGTTAAAAACGCAGCCAAGGTATTGCTAACCAAGGCTAGGCGTCAAATATTACGATGCACGCTGGGCCTTTTTTTTCTTTACCAACCAGTGTTGAAAAGGTCAAAACCCCTCATGAGGACAACAAGAATAAAACCGGAGTGACAGCATTTGCTTTTCACGGGGAGAAAAAGAAATAAACAAAATAGAAGTAACTTCTTCAAGTGGTTCCTCACAAAGGGCCGAGTTATGGAACTTTCCGGGTAACAAGCCCAGCATTGATAATGACCGATGCTGATGCTGTGTCCTGCTGCTCGCCCGCCGACACTGTCCCCGCTAACCAGTCATTAGTGTTGGTGCTGTCTTTTTCCCCGTTTTGTTTGGAAACTTAAAAAACACAAATCATAAACAAAGGGCACATAAAATATGTACATGATTTGAAAGATCACATTCGCATCTTTTTCCTGTTTTCTTCTTTCACTTTTTACTCGACTCCCAGCATGTCTGCGGGAGTCCCGGACGTCCAGGTCGTGGTCAACGCTCGTCCAAACGTTCTTCTCTTCCATTTACGTCCCTCGGAAACATCGCGCCTGTGGTCCGAGAGGCTCCCTCGGTTCCGGTGGACTGGGAGTTTCCGAATATGTCCGCCGGGGTTGGGGGGTTGCAGGGAGTTGCAGTCATCGCAGTCCTGGGCGCAGGTGACAGCAGACGCCGCTCTTCCATCCCCAGCCCTCGTGTTTTATCCCAACGCTATTCAGAAACTCCAATCACCAATCCTTTCCCTCAGAGCGCGAGAAACCGCCCTCCCCGTCGCGTTCGAAGAGTCGATTCAGCGTAGCGTCCGGCTAAAATCCTCCAGCTATCCGTCATCCAGTTTGCGTCCTCTCCCGGCTCTGAATCTTCCCATCCCAGAAGTATTACTGTTTGAGAGTACAGATTAGAGTTAATGATGCTTTTGTGGAGGAGGGACGCCTCGCTTTCTGTGCCCTGTCTGAGCTAATCATTGGTTCAGACTGTTATGTCACCAGAAGATATTAGCTTGTTACAGACAGGACAGTTACACAATTACCTTCTATTCTAGGACCTTGATGAAGGATGTGGAGGCTGCAGATATTTCCTTTTTTCAATATTTAAAGAAACTTGCCGCTGGAAGTTGGTTCACACCGGACTTGTTCAGACAGTCTCAGACACAAAAGCCGAGTGCATTACGGCGAGGGTTTTTTGAAAAAAAAAAAATAAAATAAAATAAAAAAATCCAAAAAAGAGAGCCCCTTTTCACTTCTCTCAACATTTCTCCTCGTGCTTTCTTCCCGTATTCTTTGAGCACCGCCTGTCTGTGGAAAAAGAAACCGGGGTTTACGCGTCGAATGGAGGGAAGAAAAAAAAAAAAAAAAAAAAAAGAATAAAAATCTCGATCCGTCTGCGAGCGGGGGGCCCCCCCCCCCCCCGC
>CAAKHD010003087.1:18370-52330 GCA_901007705.1 Fistularia tabacaria | reverse complement strand
ACACACACACACACACACACACACACACACACACACACACACACACACACACACACACACACACACACACACACACACACACACACACACACACAGTGGGAGGCATGCAGAGAAGAACGCAGGCCCTCCAAGAAGAAGAGGAAGAGAGCTTTTAGAAAGCCCACCACTGGAGAACCTGCCAGAGGTGGAGCTCCTCACCTTCCTGGCCAGGTGCTTGAAGTCCTCCGTGTTACTGATGCGCCCCAGCTTGCAGTCCGGCTTCCGATACGGGTTCAGACACTGCACTATGAACTGGGACATCTGAGTGGAGGACGGCAAGGCCACAGGAGATGAGGGAGAGGGAAGGAAGAAAACAAGAGAGGATGAAGGCCACGGAGCAAAAATGAAAACAAGCCAAGCGGGATGGACTCTGACTCACCTCCTTGCGAAAGGTCTCCTTGCTCTTCTTGGCCAGCTCGCTGGACGTGTCTGCTTCGGCTGTTTTGGTTGAGAACTGTCGGACAGACAAAGACAAGACGGGGAGTTCTCTCTGCTTCTCTACAGCAGGAAAGAGAAAAGCGCGACGGAGGGAGACATTCTTCACGCCATTGCTACTCTGCCGTTTAAACTGGCTTCCCCTTACGGGAAGGGTCATCGATGCTCAAATGTGCGGTGTGAACACTAACAAGGGAGCGGCAGCGGCCGTTGCTGTGGTTGCAACCATCTCTACAGAACAATCGCTACACTGCTCCTCACTGGCTAAAGGCATGGCTAACCCTAGCAGGAAATATGGCCAACCCTGGCTAAAGACACAACCATATACACAGCCCACCCTTGCTAACAACACAGCTAACACTGGCTAAGGACATGTTCATCTACATGGCTAACAACACAACTAACACCGATTAACAACATGGCTAACTGGCTAAGGACATGGCCAACCCTGGCTAACAACACGGCCAACCCTGGCTGATGACACAACTAACCCTGGCCAGCACAGGCGGCCATATGTTTGCGGTTTCTCTCTCTCCTCATTTTAATGTCCCCGAAAAGCAAACTGACATCTGGATGTGGTTTCTTAGGGGATCGGGGTTTGTTTTCCAGCTGCGAGAGGACAGGATGCTATCAGTCGTGTCGGCGCTGCTTTCTGTAAACGGAGGCTCCGCCTGCCAAGATTCCAGCTGCCTCCATCCAAATGGCGGATTCCGCAAGAGGGCCCTCGGTTCACGGCGGCGAGGCCAAAGCGAACAAGACGGCTCGGAGTCCCGGCTTCGCAGGTGCCGGCGAGAACATGACGGCACCTCGTGTGGGACGCCCTCAAGCTCGGGCCTTGAGAATGCGGGCGGAGTAGAAATGGCGATTGCCAGCCGCACCGCGGAGGTCTGGGGTATCTATGTGGACACCAGGAATCCGCCCTTGACCCAGAGGCGCCGCACGGAAAACATGGATCTGGCCACTGGTGCCCCACCCCGTCCTTTTAAGAGACAAAGGGGACACTTGCGCAGTCGGGACTACAATGGAGGAAAACCGCAGAAGAAGGGCTACGAGGCCAGACACATGGCTCCCATTATCCTCAAAGATGGCGCAGGAACGAAGGAGGAAAAACAAATGAGGCGGAGGAGGAGGAGGAGATGAGCAGGGCCTCTCTTCTCCTTGTGGCCTCCGGGCTTGGCGACAGACAACCAGGCGAGGGGTTGGACTTCACGTGGATGGTGATGAGGCTGCATTTGCGAGGGGAAGAATACGAGGCAAATTACGCCGGCCGAATGCACCGTCGCGCGGGAGGGTTCAGTTCCTGCTGCGTTCCGCCACAGCTGAGAGCAATCACCAGTGCAGCATCTTCAATTACCTCCAGGAACAAAACACTATAATCAAGTTTCTGCGTTCCCCGGCTCAGACCTTCTGGGAACCTCAGGGCGAGGAGCGGCTCGGTGGTTTGCCGTTTGACGCAGCTCTCGCTGAAAAAAAACAAACAACACAGCCCGCTCACCTTGGAGGGGTTCTCGTCGTAGGTGGGCGTGCCCAGGTCCATCTCAGACTCGTGGTCCACGCTGGTGTTGTCGCTGCTGCCTTCCCAGGTTGGCGGGTCCCACTGCGTTTGCCTGGTTCATCGAGGAGGATCATCAGAGGAGGCCAAGGAGCCCAAACGAGTGCGCACATGCATGCATGCATGCACAGATACGAACCTGGTGACCACATGGTAGTAGTAGATCTTTCCTTCAGGGTCCCGGGCCGCTTTCCAGTTGCGAGGTAGGAAGATGGTTTTGGCCTTGGGCGGCGAGGGGGGGGGCAGATCGATCACATTGTTGGGTACAATCATTTCCTGCATGGGGAAAGGAGTGCCGACAGTGAGGTCACGTCAACCACAAGACCTGACAACGCTGGAGGTGGAATTCAGGGGAACGGCGCCCCCTTGTGACCGGGGGAGCGACTTCCACGAAAGCGCATGCAATATTATGAGGGTACTATTGCGGGTGTGTCACCTGCTGCACAGTCTGGGATGTGACGATGGTGGTCACTGTGCCTCCCTGCTGCACAACCACGCCCTGCTGGTGGCCCTGGTATACCGGCTGGCCGTGCAGGTAGCTGGCTGTGGGGTCGGAGTAGGCCTGCGTTGGGGGGGGGGGGGGGGGGGGGGCAGGGGTGGACAGAGCAGCAGATGTTCACACGATGCTGACTCAGTGGAAATAGAAATCAATATCGAAATCCAGATATCAACACAACGCGGGGAAGTTTAGAAGGTACAATGATGGAGGAGCTCCAGGAGGTATCTGACGGTCCGGTGGGCGAGCTTGCGTGTGAATGAACGGGAATAAGCACAGCAACTCCTCAACTCAGGGGTTTAATTGGTTCCGTGACCGAGCTCGTTACTGGATTTGCTCGTATATCTAATTAAATTTCACTATTAAAATGAAGTGAACGCTATTAATGTCCAGCCCCCCGGGTTTGTTATGCTTTTTTTTCTTTTCTTTCTTTTTTTTTTTTCTTTTTTTTTTTTTTTAATCAGAGAAATGTTCTTCATCAATACCGTATAATGTTCAAAGATAATAATACATGATGACAGAGAATCTAAGCAATTAACCTGGATTTATTAGCTGTATTTACCAGAAGATGGGATGAAGATTACAGCGGTGGTGGAGGAGAAGGGCGGGGAAGTTCTTCATTTGTTGCTCTATCGTCAACTTAGCGCACTGGCTACACACTCAGTGCTACAATGTGTGGCTGGATGTTTGCTGCACTTTATTACTGAACTCTGTGAATGGACGGAGTGAAGCCGCTCCTCTTTTTAAAACCATCAAATCGCCCCCGACCTGCTTTGAACGCCTCTTCTGACCCCTCGTCCGTCCACCTTCCCGCCGTGCCGAATCCCTGTAAACGTCTCCCGCCTTTTCACAGACGATGCTCTCCATCACCGTATCTCACCCACAACCACTTCTCCATGTCTTCAAGGACGAGTCCATGACACGCACACCTCGCCAGTGTTTTTCCATCTTTTTCTCTGGGCTGCCATTTTACGGACAGCATCAGCCATGTGGGTGTCCAAGGCTCATTCCGCTCGCTCCTAACTCAGATCTGGGCTCGTGTCACAAAGCAAAAAATCCCTCTGAACGATGGGGCGGATCTCTAAAAAACTCCCAAGTGGATGCGTTCGTAAGCCATGGTTCCACTGTGGTCACCTTAAAATTATCTCAACGGCTTAACATAATGATCAGCGCGAGACGGAAACCACATGAGACGCAAAACAAGACATGGCTTTTCAATTCTATGACTGTATCTCCTTGCATACCTGGATGACGGGGTTGCTGGCCTGAGGGTAGGCGGCGGGGATGCTGTAAATGGTCTGACACGGCTGGCCCTGGTAGTAGATGGCCGTCTGCGTCTGAGCCTGTGGAGGGGGCGGGGGGTACTGCTGCGCCGGCTGCGTCTGCACCGTCACCGCCTGCTGCGTGGCCGGGTCCCACAGCGTGGCGTAGCTCTGCTGGCTCTGCACCTGGGGGGCCGCCTGGGCGGGCACCGAGAGGACGGCCACCCCTGCTTCCTGGGTGGCGACGGCGGGCTGCGTATACTGCTGGGGATTGCCGGCGGCGAGGTTGTTGGCGGTGATGTGCTGGGAGATGCTGGGTACGGGGGCGGCCTGGGACGTAGAGGATGGAGAGGGCAGTCCTAGATCCGAGATGAGACGCTGAGGGGGAGTCTGTTCATAGCTCAGGGAGGGCTCCACCGCAGGCGTGGGCAGGAGAACTTTGCCTGCATTGGGATTGGTGGGGTCCACAAAGGTCTGGATGGGATAGCCGGGGGGGTAGGTAATGAAGCCGGGGCTGGACGCATAGGCCAGGGCCGGGTCGTAAGCCATGGTCTGAAGCTGCTGCTGCTGAAGCTGCTGCTGTTTCTGAGCTTCCCGCTGGGCGACCTCCTGCTCAAATAGCTTCCGCCGCTCCTCTGTGGACAGCTTGTTGCGCTCCTTGCCACCGACCCCTCTGGGAGTCTTGTTGCTGTTGGATGGATCAAACCTGGGGAGTTCAGGGAAAAAATGAACCATTAGGAGGCTCTGAAGCGGCGTGGAGGCATACAAGTCTCTTCAGGAGGGGGTCTAAGTCAGGTCAGGTCAGATGTTATTTCTACGGCGCTAAATCACAATCCATTTAATTGAGGACACTTTCCACAGAGCAGGTCTGGACCACACTGCTTTAAGATGACGGACAGCGGGGCTCTCCGGCCTTTTTGAAACCGACAGCTTCTTTTTGGGTACCGAGTAAAGAGAATTAAAGAGGAAAACAATGATTCAACAAGGTAGGAAACAGATAAATATGGATATGCAACACTTCATTTCCAGCTCTCGCTGGAGCCTGTCGCCACCGAAAGTGAAGCGGCCGGGATAAGGATCGGCACCTCCAAATCCGAGACCATGGCGCTCGACTGGGAACGGGTGGAGCACCGACTCCGGGTCGGGGAAGAGGTTTGGCCCCAAATGGAGGAGCTCAAGTATCTCGGGTCTTGTTCAAGAGTGAGGGAAGGATGGCTCAGGAGATGGACGGACGGATCGGTGCAGCGTCTGCAGCGATGCAGACTCTGTACCGGCCTGTCGTGGTGAAGAGGGAGCTGAGCCCGAAGGCAAAGCTCTCAATTTACCAGTCGATCTGCGTTCCTACCCTCACCTTTGGTCACGAGTTGCGGGTAGTGACCAAAAGAACGAGGTTGCGGATACAAGCGGCAGAAATGAGTTTTCTCCGCAGGGTGGCCGGACTCTCCCTTAGAGACAAGATGAGAAGTTTGTCCATCCGGGAGGAACTCGAAGAAGAGCTGCTGCTCCTTCGTAATAAAGAGGAGTCAGATGAGGTGGCTCGGGCATCTGCTCAGGATGCCTCCTGGACGTCTCCAAGCAGAGGTATTCCAGGCGTGTCCTTCTGGGACGAGGCCACGGGGAAGACCCAGGACACGCTGGAGAGATGTTGTCTCCAGGCTGGCCTGGGAGCGCCTTGGGGTCCTTCCAGAAGAGCTGGACCATGTGGGTGGGGAGAGGGAAGTCTGGGCCTCCGTGCTTCAGCTGCTGCCCCGGCCACCCGACTTCAGATAAGCGTCAGAAGATGGATGGATGGAACACTTCATTTCTATATATCTCTGCAGGTATGACTGGACATTTTCAAGGGAAATCAATATCCTGTTTTCACTAGCCACTCACAATGTTTCACATTTTGAACTCATCACCAAATCTGCCACAGGCAGTTTCAGATAAAGTGCACGCTGCTGCTTTGGACTGTCTTGAGGAGAATCACATCTTCTGCGAAGTAAAAAGTAGCTGTTCAGACAGATCCCACCTCTATGGTGGCAGCCTTCTGCTTCGACCAAGAGAGAAAAAGCCATGGAAAGCAGGAGTGTGTTACAAACAGAGGCGTCATGAGGGTCGGGAAGGAACAGACACAAACTCTCTCTTACTACGAATACCAGTAGCGCTAACAGTTACATGCTAATGGCTGAAATTATGCAATAATAGGTTTAGCTTTTAATAGAAATACAATGGGGTACAACTGGCCCATGGACTCGGGAGAAGACATGAGGTTACTATCATGAGTCCAGACAAGACAGGAGTGGTAGGAATGTGAGAGATGCATCATAGGATATCCCTCAGCAGAGTACGTAAATGGCAGCATAACTAGGGGCGAGCCTAAGGCTAACTGTAAGCTTTCCCAAAAAGGAACGTTTGAAGCCTGTTCTTGAACAAAGAGAAGGTGTCTGCCCCCCCGATGGAAATTGGAAGATGGTTCCACAGAGGAGGAGCTTGGTGTCGGAGCGTTCAGCCCCAATTCTTGCTTTTGGAGACTCCGGGGACCACGAGAAGCCCGGCGTCCAGGGAGTGTAGCGATCTAACTGGGTGATAAAGGTACTAAGTGTTCCTTGAGATATGATAGCGCCGGGCCATTCAGGGCTTTACAAGCAAGGAGAAGCATTTAAAACTCTACCGGGAGGCCGTGGAGAGAAGCCAATTCTGGAGTAATATGATCTCTCACACGAGTTCTTGTTCCAACATGTGGAGGTCTTCAAAGCTTTATCAGGACAGCCCCATAAGAGTTACATGACCAGGCCTGGTCAAAGGTAACCCCCAGGTTTCCAGGTGTAACCAATCAGTGCGAACCTCTTGAGTGATACAAGGCTCTGGGTTTAATTTACTCATCGTGCTCTTTGCAGGGAAAGGAACTAGAATGCCAATCTTCAATGCACACTTCCACTGCACTCCTCTTCCTTATTGTGTGAATAAAACTAGGGTTATATTGTTTCCCTCCCTTCTCATAGAGACTGTAGACTTCGTCTAAGGCAAGCTAGCCACTGAATGTTGGGGGCAGAAGTACTTACTTGATCTAAGGGTCAACATCAGCTTCCACCAATTGTTTTTAGTCTTGCAACCACAGGTGTCGTTTCGCCGGGATTCAGGCATCTATTAGCCAAAGTGTTCTTCCTGAATGCCCGTTGACCGTTGACTCAGATTCAATCAAGCGATTCATTTTACGCACACTTGGAATGACCAAGCGTTGTTGCGACCCCAATGTCAAGGGGTTCCTGTCGGCTCCTGCCTGGAGCCTATCACAGCTCTAAGTGGGCGAGAGGCGGGTGCACCCTGGGTCAATCACATGGCCACATATAGAGACATACTGTACAACCATTCACTCATCAAATACACAAGTGGACCAAATTGCAGGTACGCCTCTGTTAATGAAAGAACCCCCCCCAGCCCCCCCATCGTCACTGAAATACTTCAGAACTCACAAAAGTAATCAAATAAAAACTCAGAGAAAAGATTGAAAATGATTAGACCCAAGGGACATGTTGAATGAAGCATCACAGGTGTCTACAAACTTGTAGTCAGTCAGTCTGCCGACCTAAAGGGTTGATAATGAGTCACTGTGCTTTTTTTGTGACAAGGCGGCACCAATCTGAGCATGGACCATAAGAGGCGAAGGAGAGCGTAGTCTCAGGACATTAGAAAGAACATTATAGAAAAGTATTTAAAAAAAAAGGCTATGAGACCATCTCCGAGCAGTTTGCTGTTCCTTTGACTACAGTTACACATATTATACACATATTACACAGTTACACATATTACACATATTAAGATGTTTTTAGGTCCATGGGACTGTAGCCAACCTCCCTGGATGTGGTTGCAAGAGAAAAATTGACGATAAATTAGAGAGACAGATACGAATAGCAAGCAAAGAGCCCAGAACAATCTCCAAAGAAATGAAAGGTGATCTCTAAGGACAAGGTACGTTAGTGTCAAAAACGCACCATTCGTCGCTGTTTGAGCCAGAGTGGATGGCCAAGGAGGACACCACTATTGGAAGCAAATCATAAAAAAGCAAGACTAGAATTTACCACAATGCATGCTGACAAGCCACAAAGCTTCAGGGACAATGTCCTTTGGACAGATGACACAGAACTGGAGCTCTTTGGCAAGCAAAATTGGCACTACGTCCACAGACCAAGAAATGAAGCATACCAAGAAAAGCATACTGTCCCTACTGTGAAACTTAGAGGAGGCTCGGTTATGTTCTGGGGCTGCTTTGCTGCACCTGGCACAGGATGCCTTGAGTCTTTTCGGGGTGCAATGAAATCTCAAGAGGCCTTCTGGGGCGAAATGTGCAAATGCGTGAAATGTGCAAAATGCACAGCTAAAAACACCCAAGAATGGCTAAAGTGCATGATCTTTTTTGTCCAGGCTTGTTGCATTAGTTGTGTTGTTTTTTTTAAATTATGCTATCAAACAAAAATTCAAAAGCAATTTCTGATTCTCATTGGCTTATTTTCAGTAGATTTTTATTTTTTCTTACTTTTTCCAGTTTCAAGTGATTTCCTTGACCAGTGTGATTTTTTTCATTTGTTGACAGATGGGCACCAACAATTTTGGCAACATGTGCAGCCATACAACCATTCACCAACTCATTCACACGTCCGGTCAATTTAGGGTCTCCTTTGAACCTCCTCCATGTTTTTGGACAGCGAGAGGAAACCGTAGAAACCCAGAGGAAACCAACCCCCGGCGGGAATCCAACCAGGGAGCTCCTTGCTGCGAGGCGGAAGTGCTAATCCGTCCGTCTAAATCCAGACATATGAGCTGTGTGAGGTAACCCTTCCTGCGGCAGGATGCAGGCTGAGGATTGGCATAACTGGACTGAACAGCCAGGGTTTCACTCAGGGTTTCACAAACCCCACATGCACAAGGGGCCTGGGTCTGAGCAGCCTTACCGTTCCTCCGTGCGGCGGCTGCTCCTCTCGTAGGACGAGGGAGGTGGCGACGTGGAGCGCCTCCTCCTCCGCTCTGAGCTGCGGGGGGTCTTGTCGGAGACCCTGTCGCGGTCGCGGTCTCTGTCGCGGTCCCTGTCCCAGTCTCGATCCCTGTCGCGGTCCCTGTCGTAGTCCCGGTCCTTGTCTCGCTCCCTCTCGCGCTCTCGACTGCCAGAGGTGGCGCGCGGCATCAGAGCGGCGTCTCGATCTCGGCCGCGGTCTGCATGGGAACGGCCAGGTTAGTCCGAAAGTTGCGGGGCCCAGAGGGATGACCTGCTTCGACTTACCGTTCCCTTCCTTTTCCACCTGACTCTTCTTTGGTATTCTGTACACCTCCTGAAAGACCAGCAGAGCTGCGTCACCAAAGGTCATGTTAACACCAGACACTTACGACAGGGAGGAGAACTTCATTTCACCTTTAGATCCTTCCAGCTGTCCAGGAGCCGAGCAGCCATGCCACTGATGTCCAAAGTGCTGAGCGGGGGCTCCTGGCTCCTCTCGCTCTCCACATCTGAGACCCCTTCCTCTTCATCCTGAGAGGGCGTTCCTATCACTGACGGGTCCACTGGGGGCGCTTGGACCTCCGCTGGTATGCTGGTCTCTGGGATCTCGGAGCTCGGTGGAGGCGGTGGGGCGGGCTCACTCGACTGTGCCTCAGAGAGAGAAGGTGGCTTCTCGGCCTCCTGCGTTCCCTCCTGGACTTCTGACTGCTCTGAGGATATCTCGGCTGGAGCGTCGGCAGCTTCTCCTTGAGTGGACTGAGTCTCCGGCTCGCAGATTTTGAGAGCGGGCTCATCACTTTCCACGACAGTCTGTTCCGGCGCGTCCTGACCGGCCTGCTCCTCCACGCTCTCCTGTTCAGCGGGTTCTTTGGGCACCTTGGGTTCGTCCTTCATTCCGTTGCAGGGGTCGTCTTTCATCTCGCCATCCCCTTTTTCCAAGTCCACCTCCATCTTGTCGTCCTCAGTCTGTGCTTGGGGCTGACCTCCTGAACTGGTCTCGGCGTCTTCCTGCGCTTCTTCTTTGACCTCTTTCGCCGCCTCTTCCGTTGGCTCTTTCGGCGGATTTGCGAGTTCTGTCGTCGGTTCCACCTTCAGCTGTTTACCGTCAGGAAGTCCGCCCCGCGACAATTCCTCTTCTTCCTCATCGTCCTCTTCCTCCTCTTCCTCCTTCCCATCAGACGCCTTGCTGGCATCAGAGAGCGCACTGTCCAGGCTGTTTTCGCTGATGATCTTAAGGCGTCGGTACACGGCCGGTTTGGATGCGTCACCATCCAGCTCGGGTCCCAGCTTGGAGGAGGATCCATCAGGGGTGTTGAGCGGCGTCTGAGCACGTGAGGTGTTCTCGCTGGAGTAGCCATCCATCTCAGCGGGCTGGGGGAGGGCTTTTGTCTGGGCCCATCGCTGAATCAGGGTCAAGACTCTACTCTCCTCCAGCATGTTCTTGGTGGAGATTGGCAGCACAACCAAGGTCTTCATGATCTGCACACAAAAGAAATCATCAGTGACTCGGGTGCAAAGGGCTCGGGTCAGGAGCAGAAGGCAGTGAAGATCTCACCTCTAACTGCAGTTTGATGTTATTGGCACTGTTGCCCTTGGCTTCGGAAATCTCCACCATGAAGATCCACAGCAAAGACAAGCCATGATGGTCCAAGAACTGCTTCAGGCACGATGGATTCTGAGTGTCCTGCAGGACGCATCAGGGCATCATCAAGCAAAGGCGATTGAACCGAGAGCATTTTACAAAGCTGCGGCCGGAGCCATACTTGTATGAGCTTGAGACAGATGAGCTTCTGCTCCATGGTCTCCACTCGGACCATCAGTCTGCACAGAGACACCACCTGCTTCTCATCATACAGGCCTTCGCCGTTCTCCAGCAGAGCCTCCAGCTCCTCATCGACCTGAGGAAGAACAAGAGCCAGGATTACTTCTGTGGAAACATGGCGAAACATGGCCCTGGTCTTGAATCAAATATACCCAATATCCACTGGTCTTGGTAAAAAAAACCTCATTTTTAAATGCAACGTGAAATTCAGTTTCACCCTCCTCCGGCCCGAAGAAGGTAAGAGGGAGCGTTAAAGCCACGGGGTGGAGCCTGCCATCCGTCTTCCTGCATGGGGGGGCGCGAACAGAGCAGCATTGCCGGCGGTATGCTCAACATGGCACCGGTACGTAATGAACGCACTCTACTCCGAAAGCGAACTCTGCACTGCCCTCTGGTGGATGCATTGGTTAAAACCCATGGCAACGCCATTGGGAAGAAGCTGTGCAGCGACGTTCGCAATGTTAGCACAAATGAGTCTTTCCTCAGATTGCTGCTGGCTCAGAGGCAGAGAGCAACGATTGACTGGCTCACTTTTTTTAGCACAAAGGACACTTCCAATGTTGTCTTCACTAATCACTAATCTGATAGCATTTAGCATTCTACACCAGGCAAGCTTTCAAACATCAACATTTGGCCGTAGAGCCGGGGACCAACCGTGGTGAGGGCGCTTTTCCGACTGCGGTCTTTCTTCATCCTCCCCCCAGCCGCCCGGACGCTGACTCTGTTCTCCCCTCCCAGGTAACCTCTGCAACTAGGGGCGCCGCAGAAGCACTTCTGTGCCTCTTTGCTGAGGTCGGGGGAGCAAACAGCGTGATTCAATGAGAGTGGAGTAAACACACACACAAACACAAATCAAACATGAATTACCCATATCTCTGGAACTGGTAGTCAAAGGTCAGCTCCGTTCCCGCTGTGACTGCTTTGGTCGTGAAGAATCCGACCCGGAGCTGGCCGTTAACCGTCCACTGAGGTGGAGAGAGAAAAACAGAACAATAAAACCCGGTCACTGCTGCACTGCCCAAACACAATGCTTGTGAACTTTTCTGCTCTGCCGTCTCTACCTTTTGGGTTTCACAGTTGGGTTCGCAGCTGTGGTTCATGAACCGGGAGCAGTTCCCCTTCAGGGTGGCATCAATGATCTGCAGACCAGGAGAAGGTGTCAACACTTTATGTCAGCTCAATGGACTTGAGAAATTGACGAGCTTCAGTGCCGGTGGATCCCTCACCTCGTTATTCTTCAGCGACATGAAGTAGTAGTGGATGTTCTTGTTGCGGGCGTACTCCTTCACCCTTGTTTTGAACTCTTTGTGGTCCAGCACCTCACCACAGTACTCCAGCACAAAGGTGTTTCTGGAGACAGAAAAAGTCTTCTGAATTCCTTTCACGATGTTCACTACTACTTATATTTGGGCTGCTCCCTTCAGGGGTTGCCACAGCAAATCACCTGCGTCCCTCTAACCCTCTCCTCTCACCAAAACTAAATTCTTTTTTCCCTCCATCCATTAACCTCAAGACCTCCTGCCAGGCAGCTTCAGCATCCTTCAACCCAGATGATTACCCTCCCTCCTCTGTCCCTGTCCAGACCATCTCAGTCTGACCATCTCAAGAACATCTAACATGTGCTGTGCCTCTGATGGACGCATTCCTGGTCCTCCATGCTCCCAAAGAGGAACATCCACATCTCCTCAGTGTCTCTAAACAAGACACCATGGCTGCTCTCACCTCCGACTTCTCCAACCTCCTTTGTTGCTCTGGACTGTTGTCTCTCTGTACTTTTAACTCCTGCACCTTCTTCATCTCCACCCTCTGTACCTCCACCGCTCCACTTGGGGTCCCTCTCATTCACACACACGTATGCTGTCTTGCTGCAGCTAAGCTCCGCCTCTGCAGAACGTACCTCCACTTTCACACAAATCTACGTTTGCCAAAAACGTGGATCGGTAGGAGACTTACGCAGACAAATCCCTGGCCGCCCGAAGTCCCCAGCCCTTGTCTTCTGTCAGGATGACGTCGAAGTCGGCATGCTGCTTCATCTGGAAGCGACGGTTGGAGCAGTAGACTCCATTCAGGCACCGCGACGAGCTGTGGGAGGGGGCAGAGGACGAAAGACGCTCGCGGTTTCGGTATCAAGTCTCGACTTCTTGTTCCCCAATCAGTGACAACTTACCACTCGATCATGAGCAGCCGATTCAAGCAGTCCTCCCCGCACGCCAGTGCTCCTCTTGAACGCTCCTCTCGGGGCAATACGGGGCATTCGCACTGCATCCTTTTGATATCCCGGTGAGATTTGCTCTTCTTTCTGCAAGTGGCATTTTGGAAAAAGCCAGTGAGAGGTTTCCTCAAAGACAAGGGCAACACGTACTTAACCAAAGTTACTTGAAGATTACCTCTCAGTGAGGTACAGGTTCTCCTCGATCAAGTCAAAGTACGGGGGCATCTTTTTGGACTTGGCCATGTCCTTCCATTTACCGGGGTCCTGGAAGTCCTGCAGGGTGAGCGACGGCCGCTGCACCTCAACCTTGATGGGGGTCCCCTTGGCCTCGTCGGGGGGCCCATGGCGCTCTCGCTTCCCAGCCGGCCCGGCTTCCGCCTCGTTGTCTGAGTCTGACTCTATCTCCGGCCGCCTTTTCTTGGGGGGACCCCTGCCTCTGTGGGGCCGGAAGCTGTCTTCCCGCGGGGGGTCTGGCACGGACGGGCCCCTGCTGTTGCTGCTGATTTCATGACCCTGCACATAGAACGAGGAGCCGGCTGCGCCGTAGTTAAGAACCGCTTTGCTGAGTTTGGAGGGGTTGACCCCGCTGTAGTCGTCATGGTCGCTGGTGAGAGAGTCGGGGTGGATTTCGCCTGCATGGTCGTGCTCGTGTATCTGGAGGTAGGACTGTCTGCTGGTCTGGAGGTCTGCGGGTTGGTGGTTCCAGGGGACCACGTTGTGTCTGTGTTCCTGTTCCCTGGGTGAGGTTCCCTTCAGCTTATGGTTTGGTAGATACGGCCCGTGGCTGCTGTCAGGCTGCGGGTACGTGCTGCTTGGCTGCTCCGATTGGGAGAAATCCCAGGCTTGGCCAAACCCGTTCTTGCTGCTGATCTTGTTGGCGCCGGCAAAATGGTCGTGCTGGTAATGGGTATACAGCTTTTCGTGCGGTTGACGCGCATGCTCACTGAGCGTGGATTCGCCGAGGCCATGGGCAGGATCTGGGGGGCCCCCATGAGTACCGGCGTGACTGGTCGCGTAGGGCCGGGCCAAGCTGGAGCCCTCCGGCTGACTAGTGCTGTCAATCATGTTACTCTGGGACTGACACAGAGCGCTGGCCCTGTACAGCTCGCTCTGGTGCCACATCTGTGCAGCAGTGTCAACACCAGCGGAGACACTGCTGCCGCCATGGAGCTTCGAACTACTTGTCTGACTGTACGGGGAAACCCCTACAATCTGCGCGTCTAGCGTCAGGGACGAGTTCTTCGGCACCACCACCACCGAGTGTAACCGCTTGATGGCCTCGCCGCAGTCTGAGTCGTACTCCGAGTTGTCGCTGTCGCTGACCTCGCTTTGACCTTCTGAAACATGCGTGACGAGCAACGCTCCATCGTGGGACTTGGTCTTGCGGGCGGCACTCTCAGTCTCGTCGTTGTCGTCGCTGGTCCAGCCTGGGATCTTCAAGTCTCTGCTGGCGCTCGCTCGCGAGGGCTCGCTTTGGTCGTTCCAACTATCGCTCAAGTGTATTGTGTCCAAGCCGGCCGCCTGCTTCGGTATCTGGGTCTGCTGGACTGGTCTGGAATGTATGTCGGGTTCTTCCAGTGTGACGTCTGAAAGGTCCTGCTGAACACCGTCTTTAGAAAACTCAATTTTTTTGACCGAGATCATCGTTCTAACCGCGGGCCTGCTCTCCACACACGACGCCCTCTGTGAGCCGTCGCCCTCTGCCGCGTCCTGCCCGACAATATCCCACCTGGACTTCTTGGCAGCGCTGCTTCTCTTCTTCTCCGGATCTGCAGCCTGCTGCTCGCATGTCAGCAGGCCCTCCAGACACAACGAGTCAGATTGGAGCGCCGGACTCACGCCAGCCTGCTTGTCGGCACTCCAAAATTGGTCACCTGCCCGTGGCGTATCTTTATGCAGGGCTTCGTTTGAAACCGACAAATCCTCCGTGTTGAGCACAGGATTAGATTCCCGGTCCACAACTTCCCTGTCCGGGCCCGTAATCATCAACTCATTACCGCCGAAGGGGTCGGAGAGACCCGCGTGTGAAATCACACGTGGGCCGTCCTGAGGAGAAAGGCTACCTTTCACATTGGTCAAGTATTCCAGGGTGGCGTTCACGGGCCGCACACCTCCAACCGACCTCTCGGCCGACGCGTCTTCCAGACTCTGCGCGATTGTGTCCGATTCCGCGGGCGAGGGTCCCTGCGGAGGAATGTCGCTACAAGAGCTAATCTCCTCCACGTTTGGCTGATGGAGTTCCGTCCTGTGGTCTCTATTGCTAATCTGGGACTGGTGTTTTTCTTCTCTGCTGGGCGAACAGGATTCTGTGGCTGTTGCGTAAGTCAGTACGTTGATGGGGCAATTGAAAACACTATTTGATTGTCTATCATATCCAGTAGTTTCCACAGAAGATCTAAAAGGGGCTATCTCCTTGGGATCCGGCCTGCTGGTTTTCATTTGAGAGTTTCTGCAGCTCTCGTCGGGGGCCTGAGATCTACCCCGGGGGTCCACCTCCAGCTCGCCCGGGCTGCTTTTTTGGAGTTTCTCATGCGTTTGAGAGTGCGCTTGTAGAGTGGAGGAGGTGGACTTGCTGTTGGCATCGGACTTGTGATGGACGCCGGACTTGCGGTAGCTTGAGTCTGGAGGCGACGAGGGTTTGCTCTGGGAGTCGGAGTCCGAAAGTCGCTTTGAGGTCCTTTCGCACTTCAAAGATTGGGATTTTCTGTCCAGCTCAGAAGAATGGGGAGAGCTTTCAGGTTTGGAGGCCTTCTCGGGTTTGGAGTACAAAGAGGGCTTTGAGCTCGAATGGGCGGACGATCTGCCGGAGTCACTTGTCCTCGTCCTTGGCTTCCTATGGTCGTCGTCAGAATCGGAACTGTCCCGGGTTCGATCATTCCGGGAGCGGGAACGCCGCCTGTCTCTGCGTGGCGAGCTCCTGTGTGACCACCGATCCGAGTCGTGATAGTACGACCTGTCAGAGCGGGAACCTCGGTCGCCCCTGGACCTCTCCGATCTCGAGTGGGACGAGCTGGTTCGGGAACCCCTCGATCTCGACCGTGACCTCGACCTGGACCTCCTGCGATCTCTGTCCGACCAGGACGATCGCGACGACACATGCCGTGATTCGCGGTCCGGTTTGGAGTAACTAGAGGACCTCTCGTGGTTCTCGGATCGCTTCGAGGAGCTCTTCTCCCTCTCGTCGACGTGCGACCCGTATGAAGACTTCTTCACTCCTTTACTACTGCTCTCAGAGATTGCTTTACTTCTGGAGTCATCGGACTTGTGTCTGGAAGACATGTGGACTGAATCTTCGTCGGAGTCTGACCCAGTGGGCGACCTGTCGGACTGAGACCTGGCTTTCCTTATGAATAACTTATTATCTGTCTCAGTACTGCTGGAGATCTCTCCATCTTTTCCTGAGGAAACAGAGGGCTTCTTGAGGCTGGGAGACACCTTCTTCTCAGCGGCTTCGGGGTGGGAATTTTCCGGGGGGCAGACGCCGGTACTGCTCTGGGGCTGGGGTGACGGGAATTCCGTCGCGGGCTTGGCAGACGCTAGCGATCCAGCGGAGGTTGGATCCTCTGGTACGGCCGATATCTTCCCTTCAGTCACGGACACGCTAAGGATCTGCTTCTTGAAATGCTTCTTGGCGAGGTCAGCTGTCAGCTTGGGAGCGGAGGAGACCGGCATCTTCGACGGCGTCTCCGACGTCGACGTTGGCACTGCGTGGGTGTGCTTCTGCTCGCCTCTGCCGTCCGCCACGCCTTTGTCCAAGGCCGGCTGACACGAGGCGGCTTGAGCCTCGGTGGCCGACCTGTCGGGGCTGGAGGGGATGTGGAACCGGCTCTGCAGTGGCTTCTTGATCTGCGAGAAGCTGAAGGACACTTTCTGACGACCCTGATCCTCTAGGTTGACCTTCATCTTGGTCCCTTTAGGCAAGAGATGGTTGGATAGCATGACTCTAGGCAACAGGCTTTCGATCAGAGCTGCCTCGGACCGGCCCTCCACCTTTACCTGCCACACAAAAGAGGGGACAAAATAAAAACGCCATTTGAGACTTGGGCCTCGTTCTTCAGCCAACGTCAGACATGTGGTGTGGGCTCTACCTGACACATTTCTGACTTTGCAGACCGCGAAACAGGAGGTAACCTAGGGGTTGCGCTACAGCTTTTGGTAGGAGTGAAGCCAGCTCTTTTTTCTTTACCAATTGACTTTGTTTAATTGAAACATACTGAGGTGCCACTCCCTTCCTCTCTGTGATTATAGAAGAAGAGCATGGAAACGTAAAAAAAAAAGGAGAGGAACGTCTGTAATTAATTTATGCACCCAAATCCGACTGTTTTAGGGTGACCGGGGCGGATGAGACCAGGGTTTGACGCAGTTTTTCCAACTGGCTGTCGGCCCGACACAAGCCTACGGGTATATTTGTACGCCGTTTTAGCCCTCCCCACCCCCCGGGGACCACATTTGCGGGCACGGGTCAAGTGAGCTGCTCAGCTCGGACATTCATACACCGTCAAAGATACTGGCTAATGGGTCCGGCGGCTCACCGAACACCAGGGCGGATCCCTTTTCAGCCGGATGTAGGCCTCGTGAAGGACACGGTAAGAACACGAGTCTGCCCGGCTCCACCTGACCCTCCCTGCTTGCCTTGGCTTTAAATGTCACTTCACCCAGACATCTTCATGGCCCGACCTTCAGATCGGAGCCGTGCAACTAGTCAACCGCATTTTTCCCCTCTCTCTCTAAAAAAAAAAGCTAATAAATAAAAGTGCAGAGTGAACTAGCCTTCGCCGTCCTGCAGGCATAGCGCGAATACTTTCAGCCCTATACATTCCACGTGGAATGTCACCGTTTGCAATTCATCTGAACCGCAGCCGGCATTTATAAAGCCCTGGATTGTAGCGAGCGACAGGAAATGAGGGGAGGGGATGAGGTGATGGACACCGGCAAAGGCCGGAGCGCTGACGGTCACCGTGCGGGACCAGGTTACGCGCACAACTCGATGGAGGCATGGAATTACAGGCGCATGAACGGGGTGACTGGGTTAAAACAGAAGATTTTGTTGTGACCTAAAAATTACAGGATCCAGTGTGAGGGTAGCACGGTAGTCGCACACAAGTACAGTCATACCCCGACTTAAGACTTGAAATGGTTTCCGAGCTTGTAAGTCAATTTGCTCCTCTATCAAATTAAATTTCCCCATTGAAATGAATTAAAACACTACCAATCCCTTCTAGCCCCTGGTTTTGCTATGTTTTTTACATTTTAAAAACAATGTACAGTATACATATCATGTTAAAAGAAAAAAAACAATAATACATGATAAGAAAAGAGAATGTAAGGAAATACGCTGGTTTTATGAAGTGCATCGACCAGAAGACGGGCAAAGATGCCAGCGGAGGAGGTTGGGGGCAGTTTCTGATTTGGTGCTCTATCATTACCTTAACTTACTGGCTACACACTCAATGCTACGCTAAATGTAACTTTGCTTCACTCTATGTCTGAACTCCATTTATGGACGGAGTGAAGCTGCTCCTCTTTCCAAAACCATCACTGTCTCCGACCGGCTTTGAGCGCCTCTTCTGTCCGCGTTCCCGCCGTGATGAGGCTCTCTGTCACCATATCTCACCGACAACAACGTCGCTGTCTCTTCACGGACGAGTCCACAAGACGCACACCTCGCTCATGGTTTGCCATGATTTTCCCTGGGCTGCCTAGTGGTGGGCAGCAAGTCCCACTGCTTTTCAACGCCACTTCACGGGCAGTGGCGGCCACGTGGGTGTCAAAGGCTCCTCCCGCTCGCTTTGAACTCAGATCTGGGCTCCGATCACAAAGCTTAACATCCACTGAGTGACGGCTCGGTTTTCAGAAAACCCCTAAGCGGACGCGATTGTAAGTCAAGGTTCCACTGTAGTACCAGAATACTTTAATCATGATAACAGTAAGCATATGAAGGTTAATTTAAGATATTTTGCCTACATAACTCACGGTCCCTGCACCTCATGCTGCAGCAGTGCGTTGCCTTGCTCAGTGGAAAAGGCGGGAATATGCCTGACATGTTGTGATTTTTTTCGGAGGAGAAAAAATACATAAACACAAAAAAAGCGTGCGTAGGGAAGAGCACGGCGGCTATGTAACATACGGGTCAATATTTAACCAAAGGAGAAGAGTGAACCACCATGCAGGGACAGAAAGATGTAGACAGACAAGTTTCCTTTCCTTGTCAGCATAACGAAGCTAGCCTTTGCAAGGTGATTCACCGTCTGCGCTGTATCTCAGTGTTAAAATGAGAATACCGCAAAGCGAAAGGCTCGAGCATGCTTCTACCAACCAGCGCTCCACCGACACTAATGTCGGGGAGGTACTGAGAGCCCATACGGGCAAACAAACCGAATCCCGTCCTGAGAAATACCTGCAGCCCCCTACATCCCGACACGCTCATTTATACCCCAGCCCTGACCTTACGTAAACACGCCTTTGGACGCTCTAGCGAGGCACGCATGTGTGACATTTTTCCGCCACCCCCTCAGGGGGCATACCATGGAGGTGTGCTCAGTAACAATTGGGCCATTTAATCCTTGGGGATTTGGTCCCCCCCCCCCTCCCTTTGTCTCGGTGACCTTCATACCAAGACACTTGTGGCGTCGTGACTAACATGCCTGACCATCTAAGCTAGGTATGCTAAGACATATGTGTGGTGTGTTATTGGCATTTACAGTGTGCAATGCATCATCTTGAGATAAAGACTGTATTAATTACCAATATAACCCCGGAGTGCTTGGTGTAACACGACGGCAATTATGTCCACCGCTTTTCCTAGTTTTACACATAACCAAAAGGAGCGTCGTATCTTCCTGTCTTCTACAGACCTTTTCCTGTTGTAAAATGCAAGCATGGCTGCACACTGCGCATGTCACTGCACCACAACACAACAAGCTAAACAGCGGCAGGGCAGCGGGGTAAAACCGAAGTAACTCAACAGAAGGTCTTTGATTTTTCTGGTTTTCAGGATCCCGACGTTGAGGAAAAGACCCGGGCTTAGGATGACCTTGAAATGAAATCCATTCAGCGGTGCGCGCTGCATATTCCCCCGAGATCCTCACACGCCGCCTCACAGGATAGAACTGTGCGGCCGCGCGCTGCTGTCTGCAAAGCCAACACCAGGATCCATTTTGCGCCACCCAATACCTGATTTCTGACTGGAGCAGAGCGTCCATTGAGAAACTCATCTAGGGTCAGAAGGCCCGCGGAAGCTGCCGGCCGACAATAATCCAAATCACACAATGGAGCCCCCCAAAGTGACGCCACACCTGGTGAAACAGAGAGAGAAGGGTGGACGTGAGCTGAGCCGCCAGCGTCCACGGGGGTCTAAAAAGACACGCAGATACTGTTTCCTTCGCAGTAAAGTTGTGCAAACGCGCCAGGTATTTCTGTTTGCTCGGGGATGTCGGACCGGTATAAACGCCGCAGACACACAGAGTTGTGAGTGGGTGACACCTTTCAGCAGCTTCTCTGTGACTTTTTTTTTTTTTTTAAATGGCATGCAATTTCCGTTATTATTCCCCCTTTTACTGCTAGTGGACTGCACATAATAACTACTAGGCTAGACTGATCTGGGGTAAATAAACTGTCCTTTGCTTGTTGGCGAGAAATGGAAAAACAGATGTACATGAAGAAGGCACCTTTGTGGACACTGGCCTGCAAAAATAAAAAAAGACTGGAAAATGGAAATGCTTGTATTTAGATGTGAGGATGCACATTTATGAAACCAAACGTCGACTGTTAAGGAGCAAAATAACGAGCCCCACCGGCTACAGCATGGCCTGTGCGGGGAGGCTGGCTGCAGCCAGAACACGGGCCTTTAACGCAAGCCACTTCCCGCACACCCTCGCCCGCTGGGAGAGCTGGTGAAACGGCAAGCGGGGGCTCGAGTATCTGTAGTATCTGGATTCTGCTCACCTGTCCGGGGGTACAACGTGTGCGGGTTCCCCGGACAGTTGAGGCGAAGCTAACGGCGCCGATGAAACGGTCCAGGGACGGGCTAGCTCGGAGCGGCTAAGCTAGCAGCTCTCCCCGGGGCCGCCTCCAGCGAGATGCGGGCAACCCGTGTGGTGTTTAGCGGGATACGGTTGTTGTTTTCGCTGTTACCGGCACATTTTGCCTTTTTTTTAATGTTTTTCGGCCGCCCCCCCGGTGGGGTGGGGTTGAAACAACCGCGGCTCTACTAGCTAAAAGAGGCAGGGTAGAGCTAGCATTAGCGGCTAGCCTCGGTAGCCAACTCGCAGGGGAACTAGCAAACAGGCTAACGTTACTGAGTATTCGTAACGTTCGCTCCGCGGTGACAGTTTGATTTCACTTGGTCGCGTAGCCACAAGGCGATCCCGGCTTCCACCCGAGCCCCGGAAACGTATCGCTTTTATTATTCCACGTCAAAAAAAGCGTAGGTTTCGGGTGCGTTTCCGTCATGAAGCAGGAGCCGCTGCAAGCCGGCTTCGTCGGCTAAGCTCGCCGATGTTTTGTCCTAGCCCCCACTGTGCTTGGAACGTCGGCGAGACACGGCTCCTACGTAAAGTTAGCTTAAAAAATCGCGGGGATACTCACTTCACAAAGTGCCCGAGGTCACGGGGGACCCCCATGCTCCAAACCGCGTGGAAATCCGCCCTTCGCGGGGCTTCAGGAGAGGACGCATGCCCGCGTCGAGTCCACACGGGGGGTGAGGGGGGGTCGAAATGACTGTCGGCTCGGAGGTTCCGCCGCTGGTGCGCCCCAGCCTGAGCTATGCTAACCAGCTAGCATTAGCTTAGCCTGGAGTTGGGAGGACAGATCCGGAGTGGCAGTGTCCGCCCCCTTCCACCCACCCTGCACACACACACCAAAAAAAACGGCCGAGCCTCCGAACGACTCTTAATTTAGCCTCCAAATAAATCACAAATTAGACTCGCCCGGAGCACCAAGATGATTTAGATATCCTTATTCCACCCACCGCTCCCCGCGGTGTGTGTGTTCACTGGAGCCGCTGTGTTGAACAACATCACATGATGCAGGAGGGGAGGGGTGGAGTGGAGTGGAATGGGGGGGGGCACAGCTGGCGCGAACCCTGGAGCGCACCGTGGGTGCACGTCCCACTCCACCCGTGGCGATTACATAGCACCCCCCTCCCACGGCATGCGATTTAGCAGAAGAACTGCAAAAGCAACTCGGTCAGTCCGAAGAGTGCACGGGATGCAAGCAGCAATCTCCAGTTTCCGAGAAACCTCGGCTTGCTATTGTCATTTTGCACAGTCAGGTGAGGGTGTTCCCTGCGCGGCGATGAAGATTCTGACTTTGCTCTCCAAAGTGAAGCCAGACAGGGTGTTTGTACATAGAAGAGAAATAGGCAAAGCACAGTAAGGACAATGTTGGGTATGTGCAAGTTGAAAAAGTGCAGGTTGAAATGAAACCCTTCATCACTGATGCTCTTGGGGCCTCCTCATGCAAAAGCCCGTATGCATAATTTCCCGCTTCTGCAGGTGCATGTATTTATAGCTACTATGCGGATAATGACGGTCTCCAGAGGTTTGACATTTTAATAACCCGTCGTCTGCCAAAAGCACGGCCATTCATTTGGAATCAAATGGTTTTGTGGACGCATAGTGCTTCGAGACACATAAAGATAACATTCACGAGAAGGGGAATTACAAAAAGTCAAATGAGCGGCATGGTTAGAACGGGCGTCTTGGAACCAATCAGTTCGATTCCCGAGCTCATCCTAGACCGTCAAAGTGGTCCCCTGTTGCGAAGCAGCTTTCTGTTGCTCGGGGCTCATCTGTAATGGGCTAAATGCAGTGGTCACATTTCGCTGATGTTCTGCTTTAAGAGACAAATTCTCACAAACGCCGTTTGAACGAAAGGGTGATAAAAAATGTTTCAGGGCTGGGAGTAGGTTTTTTTTTCGGGGGGGGGTAGAATTATCTCTACGTTAAACCTCCGTTTCCGTTCAAGAAAGAGAGAAAAGAATTTCCTGAGAATAACGGACAAACTGTAAAAGAACCCCGTTTATCTGCTTATCTTGCCCCCCCTTGCGTCTCATGACATGGGTGCAGTGCCTACTCCGCGCCAATAGGTGGCAATGCGCGTCATTCACAGCCAATGTGCCGCGCGGACCGGCGGATACAGTCCGGCGAAGAACTAGGTCGACTGAGGCAAAACGAAGTCGAACTCCGCCCGGAGATCGTCCTCCTCCGCACATATCGACTATTCACACACTTGCATAAGAACCTTCTTGTCGATTCTGTAAGTTTTGTCGGTAACCGTTGGCTTTATGGAGGAGTAAACACAAAAATACCGAAGGCGTCGCGTGGCTGTTAGCCGTCAAATGAGCTAATGCTAATGGCTGAACAGGCCACATATCGAGCTAATGTTAGCTTCCCTGTGTTTCTTATTTTATATTTTTTACGCCAGTAATACGTCGGTTGTGGCCACAAAACGAAACAACATCACCCCTCGTCAAATGAGTCAAAGAAAAAGAGGCGTTTTTCTGTGCCTGCACTCGTCATTTAACGTGAATGCGAGGTCTGGTTGTGCTCATACTGGCAACGTTAGCTATTAGTATTAGCAAGAGACGGCGTTGCCCATGGTGAGACGATCACCTCGAGGTTCGTCCTCCAGGAAGACTTACTGCTCGCTGATTTCCCACAGGAGGCACAAAATCACACAAGAATTAACACATGTGACTTAAATAGAAACTACAGAAGTGTTAAATCCCTGAAATTCGATCCGTGACATATCTATTCACGGTTCATCAGCCACTTTATGAATCCATTTTCAGTCTCAATTGTGTCGTTGGCTTGTTCCTGCATACATGTTTGTTGGACAGTTCTTCATTGTTAATGTTTGTAACATTTGCGTCTTATTTTTGATTACAATGCAGTTATCTGTAAATTGTCTATAATTGTAATGGCAAACACGAAGATGAAACACTTCCAGTTAAACTAGTTTGTATTATTGGCACATACAAGTATGAGGGCGCAAGCGAAGTGAGCTTAGTTACTCATGTCATAGAAATGAATCAACATCTGTGACGTTTGTACTAATATAAGCTTGTTCAAGCGCACACTAAGATACAATGCGACTAATTTAAATCCAGGGATGAACACTCCCCTGAGTGTTAAACCAACATTTTTAAGAAGAGGATTGCTTGTTTAGATGTTCTACGCTGACGGCCGCATGGAATATGGGGATTTAGGGGCAAGTCCTAGTTGTCGTGGTTGGTGTGAGGTTCACATTTTGTCAGTTTTGTCTTAAGGTGAATTTCCTGGCTACAGCTGTCACACCTCGGTTGTGTAGGAGTTGTGTTGTGCCTCTTATTGTATATAATACCAAATGGGGGATTTGTTGGTTATGTATTGCCTGGCCCTTCGGCCGTGCTGTGGATTTTATTTTCGGTCACCCTGGACCGTCAGGTGTGTGGCAGTTCTTCGCCTGCGGACTTTTATCCCGTTTGCATTTCTTTGGACAGCGTTATCTGTCGAGAGATCCCCATTGTCCACTGAGGTGTGTGTTCCACGAACACCAGAGTCTGGTAAGTTGGTCTGGTTGTGCTATGAAGCTCACATCCTCAGCGACTGAGAAGCTGAGGTCAGGACCTGCCTTGGCTGGATAACAGCTGGATATCGGGAACTGATATCGAAGCAGCTCGTGGGTGTTATGTTGGTCCATGTGTGACGTCCTTGCTCTGTCACACTTGCGCCACTTTCTTCTTCCAAGTCTGCCTTTTTTGGACTGACTAGATCCATGGGACGTTTCTCATGAAGGCCTCCTCGAATGCTCCAGATAAAGACATTCAACTTGAAATATCTCAAAAGAGGAGGAAGCCTCCCGATGATGGCAGTGACGGAGTTCTCCATCCCGCCTAGACATTGGCCCTCAGAACATTCAACGTGCAAGACGTGTCTCCTTGGTGGTTCCTTATATGCTAAGGTCTACCTTGTCAGTTAGATACCTTGGAATGAGTTTTGTATTCTCACAATTTATTTTTCCAATGTTGTCTTTTGGAAAGGAATCCTTTGGTGGATTTCTGGTGGGTGCTTCTGAATTATTGGGACATTTTACATTGAAGAAAGCAAGGTATGGCTGAACCGAGCCACGGATTCCATAGAAGTATGGCATGTGTTGTAAAAGCGAGTCTCACCACAGGAGACCAAAGGGAATGTTTGGTGTGGAGCGTCTTCACTCATGTAAAACAATCGATCACTAATTTACGGGGCATCTCCTTGAAGTTGATGATTTTGGTTTGAGAAGTGCAGCGTACGAGGCATTAGTGTGACCTTTTGGGATTTTGGAGTCTTGTCTCTAGTGGTGGTTGTCATGGGGACGACTTTTAATGGAAAGGCTTCAGTTTCACTCTGCCCTTCAGGCTCAGTGCTCTCACGTTGGGATGCCAGAGATTGCACGCTGAGCTCAGGAGGCCCTGTTAGATGTAATGATTCTCTATACTCCTTTGTCTGCAGGTGCTGTTGTTTGTACTTCAGCATGGCGGTCGTCATCCGTTTACAGGGACTGAGGATCACAGCGGGTTCTCAGGACATTCGCAAGTTCTTCACTGGGCTCAAAATCCCCGACGGAGGCGTGCATATTATTGGTGGGGACCGTGAAGAGGCCTTCATTATATTTGCTTCGGACGAAGACGCAAGAAGAGCCATGACGCGCTCTGGGGGGTTCATTCAGGGCTCGCAGGTCACACTGCTGCTGAGCAGCAAAACCGAAATGCAGAATGTACTGGAAAGAAGTACAAGGGACACAGAGCAAGAACCGCAAAGGCCACGCGAAGAGAAGGCAACGTTTGCTCGGAGGCCAGTTGACCCCGACATGAGCAGGAGATCAGCGGGCAGATGCGACTTTGCTGCGACGCCCCGACGCCATGCAGCTTCCAACTGGAACGAAGACAGCTTATACGTGTTCCTCAGAGGAATGCCTTTCTCCGTGACCGAAGAGGAGGTGTACAACTTCTTTGGTGGCTTACATGTAGACGGCATTGTTCTGTTTAAAAACGAAAGGGGTTTGAAGAACGGCAGGGGTCTTGTGAAGTTTGCAAGCAGAGAGGATGCCAGGGATAGCCTGAAGCGAGACAGAGAGTATATTGGCACCCGGTATGTGGAGATCTTCCCCGCATCCGAAGATGATTGGTGTCAGGCTGGAGGCGCGAGACCCTCTGGCGTCAACGAGGACCGGCAGTTCGAGAGAGAACATTCCCCCGCACCCAAGAGGGGGAAGCCACAACGTCCTGGCAGGTCGCGCTCGCCGCCGGCCGAGAGGCGGCCCACTCCCTCCGACGACGAGGAGTTTTGCATTCTGCTGGAAAACCTGTCCGAGGCAGTCGAAAAGGACGACATCAAGAGGCTCTTCCGCAGTGCGAACCTCGAGGATGACCAGATCTTGTGCTTGACCGGCGAGGACGGCAAAAGAACGAGATCGGCATTTGTGCTCTTCACCAATCGGAGGGACTATTGTGACGCAGTGGCGTACGAGAAGAGGCCGCTTTTCAACCGCTGGATTTACGTCCACCCGATCTCCAGGAAAAAAATGCTCACTATTCTGGAATCAAGCAATGTGGACGTCAGCTCCTCTGGAAAACCCGGGAGGTTTGAGGGGAGGCCAACGTCTAACCCCGGAGGCTCTTACGAGTCCAAGAAACTGTGTGTGTTCGTGCAGAATCTTTCACCGGACGTGCGTAAGGTTGAGATAGTCAACCTTTTTTTTGAGTTTAACGTCGCAGAGGACGACGTGTTCCTGCTGGGGGACGATTCGGGTTCTGGTATGGGCAAGGCTTTGGTTCTCTTCCGGTCAGAGGCGATGGCTGCGAGGGCGCTTTCCCTCAGCGGGACACGGGTTCACGGCGTAGAGGTGACGCTGAAATGTGTCTCACCTTCTCAGATATGGGACTGCGGTGTTGAACCTTCGGTGTTGGAGGCGTCGCCGTCAGGAGACGCTTTCCAAGGCAGGTGGAGCAAGGCTTCCAATCGGTCTGTCGAAAGCGATCACAGGATTTCTAATGACCTCGATGGACCCATGAATGATGAAAGCTCTAACATTCATGCAAGCCTTGATTATGACTCCTTCGGAACGTGTCCTCAGTCGCCCGAAGATGGCGGGGATTTTAGCGGTGCCGGCCACGGCTCGTCCTCGCAGCACTTTGATGGTCCCACCTGCATTAAGCTGTTTAACTTGCCTTTTCAAATCAGAAGCGAAGAGATCTATGATTTCTGCTACGGATTCCGGGTCATTCCCGGATCGGTCTCCCTGCAGTACGACGAGAGCGGAGCCCCTCAAGGTACTGCCACGTTAGTATTCGAGACCCGACAGGAGGCGACGGCGGCCGTTCAGGAACTAAGCGGTAGACCCATTGGCCCGAGGAAGGTACAACTGCTGTTTGTGTGAGAGGGACGTTGCTTCCCAGACACCGTGCCGTCCTCTTCCGACATTTGAAATGGAAAGGCGGCGGGGGGGGGACTTTCGACGGAACTTCCACGTCCACACAGGAGGGGGACGTCTTCATTTGTTACGTCCTGGACCTTTTTGTTCGGAGCAGTCAACATTGAATCAAAACCTCGGCAATATTATCCGATGTGCCCTGGTAGGTTGCTCAATAACCTGGAGTGGTCTTTGCTTTAACAATGTTTCAAATACAATATAAATCACTTTTGTTAATGCTGAAGTGGGTTAACATATATAGTTTTACTACTGAGGAGCAGGAACTATACTGACTTGTCCTAATTTTAGGGCAACATCATCACTTTCCGACCACCACCATACACAATGAGGCTGAGGTAGAAAGTTCAAGCTTGCAAAAATTGTGCCGGATATCCCGTCACACCGCTCAGGTCTTTGGCGGCAAAACGGCCCGGTCATTGCTGAGCCATCGGGGTTCAACGTGGCCCCTGACAGAAATGCAGAGCATCAGCTGTGCCTGCAAACCGAATCCGGAAAGAGGACTGACCTTTAGACTTCATTCATCCAACCACAGGGTGCAGCTTAGAAACACCAGACACAGGAGGAAAACTGCTGTAAAATTCTTGCATTTATGTTTTGCGCGGAAAAAAATAATAAAATGAACACCAACCAGGCAATGATTGTGGAATCGGCTCACTTGTCAAGGAAAGGTGGTTTTAAACAATTAAAAGTGTGCAAGTGAATTTATTTATTTTAATTTTTTGCTCATCAGTGGCTTTAACACTAGAACCACCGGTTGTCACTGTTCACCAAAAACCTTTGTCACATCCCGTCATGGCAGCTTGGAACTGGACTTAGCAAACCCCTACCCTAGCAGGTCCATAGAGGAAACTCCCCACGGTGTGTTGGAACCGAAGACGATTACAGTTGCCGTGACACAATATGACAGATCAGCTGTGACCTGCATGATTGAGAACCTTCATAGACACTTCACGACTCAAAAAGGGCATTGGGGTAAAATGTACCCGTTCGTAGAAGGCCCAGTATTTATTGACATGTTGTATTGATAACTTATTTCCAGCTTTGAGTGAACAGTTTGTAGACGTTTCCAATCAAATGTGTTGATTGTGAAGGAGATGAGCTCTGGAAGTTAGCCAGGAGTCGCATCGGTTTTCATCGTCACGTGAAGTCTGTTCCCAAGAGGACGTCGGGACGGCGTCCATCTTTGAGGAGGCCCTGGATCTCCCTCAGGTGACTCAGAAGGTGAATCACACCAGGAGACGTCTCAGTGTCCGGAGAACGTGCGGTTGCCTGTAGTCAACTGTTTTTTTTAAATCTGGCTTTATATTTAGGTTCAACAATAGGGCGGAGGACCTGACTTCCTGATCATGTGACCATCTGATTATCTGACACTGTTACAAAAAGTCAGACTGACTATCAATATTTCAAGGAGTAAGAAAAATCTGCTGATAGATTTTACCTTGGCAGTTCTAGTGTTAAAAGGAATTGTGACCTGACCATTCTACTTTAGCCTTTCCCTACTTTTCTTTTTATGTAAATCTGAAAATGTTCACAAAAGAAAAAAAAGTGTGCCTCTTCCAATTGTTTATTTTCTGATTACAACTGTGAGACGACTGTTCCCTTCATTTGACTGTGTAATGTCAAATACTTTGTATTAAAAAATAAGCACAATTGCTTCTCTGCGATCTCTTCTGTCATGATTCAGAAACTCAAAAGTCCTCGATTTGCTTGAATGACCTCTCGGGAATATTTTTTATTCATGCTGGTGCTTGTCAAGTGAAACTAGCCTCCCCGCAGATGTACATTTCAAATATTTATCGAGCAGCTGTACGAACATCTTGAGGCAAGAGGAGTAAACCGTAGTATTATTATTAATAATCTTATGACATTATTTCCAATGTAGATAATGTTTATTTATTAAATCCACTCCTGCCTCTTTTTTTACTTTGATTTGATGCTAGACTGCATTTGTTGCTCTGCACCTGTACATGTGTAATGACTGTAAAGTTAAATCTAAACATGACGCACCAACTTCCGGCCAGATAAATTCGCTTTAACGCGATCTATTCCAGACATCAGCAGAGCTTAAAAATGAAAAGCTAAAGAACCCAATACTAGAAAACAATAGTTAAGAATAATGTCGCTGCGCTTCTGTAGTTTCAAAAAAAAGAAGAAAACGTAGCTGATTCGTAGTTTAAAGCATTAAAAAAAAAGGTTTTATTTTGAAAGGTGCCAAGCGGAAGCGGGGAATTTATTCCCAGTAGCATGCCGCCGGTGAGGCAAGCGGCGGCCGTAAATCACGGGCGGGGGACCTGCGGAACCACAGGTGAGAAGTTCCACAACGCAAATAAAATCTTCAAAATTCCAAATATTATTATTAATGAAGCGGTTGACACATTGTGGTCGATTTCAAAGTGTTTTTAGCGGTGTTTGTGACCCATCCCGGGTGACCCAAATGATGATGGCGGAACCGCGGGCGTCACAAGCCGGGCTCGACACCGCGCTTTCAGACGGGTCCGTTTGGCGATGCCGTCCGGGTTTTATGACAACCGATACGGTTTTTTATCAATAATACCACCTGTTATCAACCAAGGGGGGATTTTCCAGCTTTCCCCATCAAGTTAGTTAATCTTTATTGAAATATATTTGAGGTTTTTTGTTTTTTTTCTCAAGCGCTAAACGGGACCGCTGGATGATGCCAGCCCTCAGTCATCCAAGCTAGCTGTCACTTGTCGCTTAGCTAATGTAGCCGTACCACTTAGGTTTTATTGCAACTTTTTACTCAACGCACGCTTTTTAACGCTCTGCTCGCGACAAGCACGGCGTCCGAGCACTCACATACACCCCCCGGATCGTGTCAATCATTCGGCTTTACCTTTTCTTTTTTTTTCCCAGCAGAACGCTGTGAAATAAAAACAATTTCAGTCCCTTTTTTAGTGCCGTCGACGCTCAAATACTAGTTGACGCCCTGTGTTTTTTATACATAGAGGCCGATCTTCCCCTTCATATTTAAACATTTATCTACAAATTGCTGTTGATTCCGAGCTGTGCACATCGCTATATTTTAAAAGGTCGCCATCATACGCTTGAACTAGTAATTGGCCCCAGGGGTCAAATAAAAGTTCTTTGAATTTGACATAAGTTAAAATCAATCATGAGCTGTTTAATTCAGCAACAATGCCGTGGTCAAATGCGTGTTTTCCACGCTCTCTGAAAGAAATCTTATTGTTTGAAAGACTTTTTGTGTTCAAGTACGCACACAAGCAACATCCATCATAACCTTTTTAACCAGCATGCAAATATCAGGCTTAGGCAATATCCAGTTAGCTAACACCATACGGATGTCCGCTGGCACGATTACAAATATTTATATGACAAAATCAGCAGGTGGGTATGTGACAGAACCCCTCGCTGTAATTTCCTCAATTTGGTTGATTTCATGGAGCATGGAGGTATCCAGGAGGAGGATCCTGCAGAAACACCTGGAGCCCGCCAGACCCCTGCGGCGTTGCGTCCAGGTCGAAATCGGTGAGCCTTCCGCAGAGAAGATGTGGAGCAGGAAATGGAAACGTGCCCCTAACGAGAATTATATCTTGTCTCTCTCTCTCTCTGTCAGAGCCGAAGATAGATGCTGCTACGTGCGTGCTGATTGAGAAAGCCAATCAAGAGGTCAGAAATGCTGATGATAACATAGACAGCAGTTGCAACTGACCGTTAATATTCACTTTTAGCATTAAAGACAACTCATAAGCGCAAACGGTAATTTCCTCACCGAGATGATCGCTGTCGTTGTCGTCATCGTTTTCTGTTCTCGGCAGAATGTCGATTTCGAGCGGTTGTGCAAGATCTTCAGCCTGGAGAAGGAGAAAGAGGGTAAGACGCCGAGTGCTTTTCAAGAAGACGACACTTGAGAGGTGTCATTTGGGCACCAGTCTGCGCCCATACGCAGATGATGCCCTGTTATTTCACATCAATGAAGCTAGGGGGAGTTAGCTCCCCCTCCAGATCCCCCTCCCCTTCTCTCCAGAAGACAGCACGTACAACGTACCGTAGTTAAGTAAACACGTGCTGGCTAAACATTGCAAATGGAGGTGGGACATCCATCGAAGAAGCAGCGCAGGGTTTGAGCCGTCCTCAAGTGAGATGGCATTTCTACAGCCCTGAATCCCAACCCTGTCGTCCATGTGGGTGGCCTTCTGCCTCGACCGGAAGAGACAGAGGGCAGAAATATGTATGTTAGAGTCAGAGGGGGCGTGAGGGCTAGGAGCACAAATAGCTACATGCTAATACCCCAAATCATACAATAATAGATATTTTTGTGATTGTAGGGAGAATATCGTACTCCAGAGATTTCCTAATCGGCCTGGCGAGTTGTCCCGAGGCCCGGAAGAAGCCAGGGTCCCTGCCGAAGCACCCCATCGTCTTGACCGTGGCGGTTAGTCGCACAGCTTCGTGATGCTCCCACCGCGTTCCTGTCAAACTAACCGTGATCCAATTTGTCGAAATAACAGCGTTGCCCGGAGCTGCTGGTGCCCGGCGAGGGCCGGCTCAGCGGAGGAGAACCAGACACGTGAGTCTCCAGGGGTGAAAGCGTCCGGGACCCCCGCATCTGGATTCGCCGCCGCTCCTCTAAGTGTATCTTCTCTTCTCTCCTCAGGGCGGAGGAGAAGCTCCCATCCACCTAGTCCCCCTCCACAGGTGCTCCTCGCCGTGCTGCCTTCAACCCAAATGCCGAACACCGATTCCCGCGTTTCCTGAACTCGATCGAACAGTTTTTGGTGGACAGTTCGATTCCCGGGTCCTCCTGTCTGCGTGCCAAAGTGTCCTCGGGCAAAAGTTGAATGGCGCTCACTGTTATAGCACTTTACTCTGCAAGGCGCTAACCGAACCGTCGGGAGCAACTTGGGCTCCTGGATGCAGGCGGGAGCCGTGAACCAACCATCCGTGAACCGCACCGCCGACCCTCTGATCCGCAGGGTGACCGAGCAGCCCTTGTGGCCCGGAGCCAAGTCTGCGGTATGAGTGACCCCTGACCCCCGTTGCGCCGACGGCCCGGTTAGCTCCTTGGATGGCAGCTAACCGGACCGTCGGCAGGGGGATTACGGGACTGTGAGAGCAGTCAGCATTTAGAGAAGAATGATTGACAAGGGATAGTGAGGTTCTGAATGAGCAGGGAGGGAGATGAATCTTGTCTCATCGCGGCTGTCATGAGATCCTTACCCGCAATTGCATTGTTGCCGCTCCATCACTCCCTCCTCCTCCCGGCTCCACTTGCAATTAGTTCACGCGGATTCCATCGCTTACTTTTAATTTGGACACCTTCCTGTTCCTTGTCCTCGCCCTAACCCATCACTGTATTTGTCTCCCTCCTCCCTCCCCAGTCCATCGGCCGCAGAGATGCTGCTCCACCGGTGGCCGCCGGCTGCAGGGACTAAAAACATCCAATAAACCTGTCCTCACAGCAGCCCTTCAGAAGCTCCATCCTCATTTGTCAGCTTCGTCTCTGGAAGGGAAGGAAGGGGCGCACTGGCCAAAGATGGCATCGAGGGGGGCAGAGTAGATTCCAGCCTGGTTTGGATGGATGAGTATAGAAGGACAATGACTACTGCAGATGCGTGGTCTGGTACCGGGTCAGGGTCTTGTACCAGGTGACGGTATGAAATTTGTTTCAGGGCCTAAAAAGGGTTCGGGTCTGGTACTGGTCAGGATCTTGTACTCAGGCCAGGGTCTGGTACCAGGCCAGGGTCTGATGCAGTTCAGGAGCTGCTACCCAGGGCAAGGTCTGATACCAGGTGAGGGTCTGGTATGATTCAGGGTCTGATACCCGGATCAGGGTCCGGTATCCAGGACAGGGTTTGGTACTATGTCAAGATCTGATACGATTCATGGTCTGATACCACTACAAAGTCCGTTACCCACGTCAGGGTATGATATGGTTAGTGTTCTGGTACTGGTCAGGCTTTGGTACCAGGTCAGAGTCTGATACAGCTCAGGCTCTGGTACCAGGTCGGGGTTTGGAACAAGGTCAGAGTTTGGTAAAAAGGTCAGGGAATGATCCGGTTCAGGGTCTGATACTGGGCTCAGGTCTGGTACTGGTCAGGGTTTGGTACCAGTTCAGGATCTGGTGGCTCAGGGGATGGTACCGGGGTCTGGTAGCAGGTAAAAGGCTAGGTTTTGATACCAGGTCAGGGTCTGATACAGTTCATATTCTGATGTGTCAGGGGCTGGTACCAGGTCGAGGTTTGTTACCCGGGTCAGGGTCAGGTACCGGGTCAGAGTCTCATACCAAGTGACCCCCGTGGTCCCTTTTCAGGGTCACATCCACATTGTCTGCAGGTCTCCCCAAACGCAGTCTTGTCACCTGTCACAGTTAAAACGGGAAATAGACAAAAGCGTGTTATTACTGTGTGACAACGCCTTATTACTGTGTAAATAACGTAATAGCGCGTTGAGTTATTTGTCGTGGTGTGTTCTAGGACCGGCTGGAGTTCCTGTCGTCGAAAGCGGAGCGTATTGAGTCATCCGGGGAGGGGAGTGTGGGACGGTTGCGTGGGGTGGGGGCTGCCACAGCGACGCCGTGAGCGGAAACGCTCACTGCTCATTTCCCGTGGAATCATCATGTTGCGTGTCAGGGGTGCCGGCGCGGACGTGCGCCACATCACCTTCCCGTGGGCGGGGCCTGGCGTGACGCCACACCCACGGGGGGGGGGGGGGGGGGGGGGCCCAAAAAAATATAT
>CAAKHD010003087.1:4597-18350 GCA_901007705.1 Fistularia tabacaria | reverse complement strand
GAGGCGGATGGTGAGATGCTGCCAAGCGGGGGGGGGGGGGGGGGGGGCGGCGACACATACATATATATGTATATATTTTAAATATTAAAACTACAAAACCCACACGGAGGAGAGCGAAGGACGGCGACAGAAGCAGCAGGTACGTGATGCGTTCAATGTCGCTTCATGGGAACCGTCCGTTTTCCACGCCGGGTGTCGCGATATGAGATCCATCGTCCGGCTCACGATGGTTGATGGAAGTGGGGGGTGGGAGTCGTGGGAGGAAGGGGGAAATTCGGGATTAGAAAAAAAAATCCTAATAATCGTTTTTTGGGGGAGGGAAAGGTAATGTTCAAGTGTGTGTTTTTTAATTTGGTAAAATTCTCTCCCTCACCGCCGGTTAGAGTCATGGATTCCAGCGAAGACGGGCGAGGAGCTTCATGTGGCAGGTGAGGATTCCCTGCCTCCTCTAACTTCATCACATTCAGTAGGTTTTAACGGATATAACCACATTTCAACAGTCTAGAGCTAATTATAATCGCTGATACTCATATTTTGATAGTTTATAACCTCTTATAACAGCTTATAACCCCGTTTCAACAGTATGTAACTCCATTTTAACAGCTTATAAGCACATATTAACGACTTTTAACCACATTTTAAGAGTATATAACTCCATTTTAACAGGTTATAACCACATTTTGACCGTTCATTACCACATTTTAACAGCTTATAATCACATTTTTACGGTTTATAACATCTTTATAGCTTTTATTGACATTTTAAGAGCGTACGCATTTTTTGTCAGTTTATAACCATCTTTAGAGTATATAACCAGCTTGGGATAGCTTTTATTCACATTATAGCAGCCTATAAGCATTATAACCACAGTTTTACAGTTTATAAGCATTAGCACCACATTATTAGGGGTTATGGCCAGATTTATAACTTGAGTTGTAACTTGAATGCACCACGAAGGAAGGAGATCATGCTGGTATTTTTAATAACATGATATAAAGATGAAATAGAATAAAATTCCCAAACCTCAAAGGACCTGAACTACCAGAGATGAAGTGATAGAGAAAGAAACTCTTTGGGATTTTAGAGTTTGTCACAATTATTAGATTTTAAGTTTATAACCACATTTCAACAGTTCAGAACAAATTTTAATTGCTGATTTTCACATTATAATAGTATATAACCATTTAGAACAGCTTATAACCCCATTTTAGCAGCTTATAAACATCTTTTAAGAGTAAATAACCATCTTGTCATAACTTTTATTCACATTTTAAAAGCTTATAACCACATTTTAAAATTTATAACCAGCTTATAACTTTTATTCACATGATAGCAGCCTGTAAGCATATCATAACTTCTTATAGTCACATTTTATAACCACAATTTAAAAGCTTACAATCAGGTCTAACGGTTAATACCTAATTTTAACACCTTATAACCATGTTTAATTACTTTATAACCAGGTTTTAATTGCTTTTAGCAACATCATAGGGTTAGATGGAGAAGGTTGATTCGCTGTGGTGACCCCTAAAAGGAAAAAGCCGAAAGGAAAAGAAGAATAACTGCTTTTTAACAGTTCAAAACCATTAATGACATTTTACCAGGGTATAACCTTGTTATAATGGGTTATGGGCACATTCTAACAGTTTTTAATTTGAATTATCACAGCTTATAGTCACATTATCAGAGCTTATAACCAGATTTGACATTAAAGACTTAATTAATGGCGTATAACCGCATTATAACAGCTTATAACTAATTATAATAGCCTATAATCACACTATGATAGCTTATAACCACCTTACAACAGCCTATAATCACATTATTACAGTTTTCTAGTAGTAGTGATGGATATCAACTCATTTGAACCAACCTGTCAAATCTTTTATCCCCCCCCCCCCCACCCCACCCCGCCTCACCAGGCCCGTGTGTGTGCACAACCCACACCTGGAGAAGATGCCGGAGGACGTCCTCTACCACCTGAACCTAGGCACCGGCACGCACGACCTGCCCACCATGTTTGGCGACGTCAAAGTAAGTCTCTTATCAACTCGCGTGTTTGTTTTGAAACCCATCTCTCGTATTTAAAAAAACAAAACAAAAACGGGGGCGTCCCTCCCAGTTTGTGTGCGTGGGTGGCAGCCCCTCCCGGATGAGGTCCTTCATCGAGTTCATGGCCGTGGAGCTGGGGATGGAGACCCCCGGATCCGAGTATCCCAACATCTGCGTCGGCACGGACCGCTACGCCATGTACAAGATCGGACCCGTGCTCTCCGTCAGCGTAAGGCTTTTGATGTGTGTGTGTGTGTGTGTGTGTGTGTGTGTGTGTGTGTGTGTGTGTGTGTGTGTGTGTGTGTGTGTGAATGACCTCTGTGCTGTGTGTGCTTGGCAGCACGGGATGGGCGTCCCATCCATCGCCATCCTCCTGCACGAGCTCATCAAGCTCCTCCATCACGCGCGCTGCACCGATGTCACCGTCATCCGGATCGGCACGTCCGGCGGGATCGGTGAGCTCCCGCCTATCAAACTCCCCGCCGAGGCCCCGCCCCCGACCTCCTTCCTGCGTGTGTGTGCGTGTGTGTGACTGGTGCGCGCCATCACCTGGATGACATCACAGAGGGAGATGAAAGGCCGTGGGTTGGTTTTGACATGAAAGCGCCGCAGTGTGATGTCATCAGCCAAGGGTGTGTGTGTGTGTGTGTGTGTGTGTGTGTGTGTGTGTGTGTGTGTGTGTGTGTGTGTAAGATAAGATATTACTTTATTGATCCCCATAGGGGAAATCCTTTTCTCTCAGCAGTGCAACAATAATGATATCAATAATAATAAATATAATCATAATAATATAAGAAATAAGAGAGGCGATTAAAACGTATCTCTAGGAAATAAATTTAAAAAAAGAATGGGCAGCAAGGTGAACAACAACAAGGGACAAAACAGACCACAGAATGAAAAATGAATAAAAAAATAAAAAACAGCAAGGATGAGAATGGAAACAGAGGGACAACAACAATGACAAAGATAAACAGTAAGATAAGATACTTACTCTATTGATCCCCATAGAGGAAATTCTTTTGTCACAGCAGCGCAATAATATCAATAAATAGGAGAGACAATTAAAAGATAGTCAAAAGATATCTTAAATAAAAAAAGAATAGGCAGTAAGGTGAACAACAACAGGGACAAAATAGACAATAGACAACGGAAGGAAAAAAAAGTAAATAAATATAAAAATAGAAATAAATAAATAAACAGCAATAGTGAGAATAAACAACCAAAAATTACAACAACAAGGCAAGAATAAGAGCGTCTGAAGCGTCGGGTGAGATGAGCCGTTGGCTGAACGAGCCGCCCGTCAGCCACAGCTCGTGGTGCATGGGGTGGGAAAGAACCGTCCAGGACAGCTCCCAGTTTGTCCTTCTCCCTCCCCGCTGCCACCCATTCCAGATGGTCCATGTTCAGTCCCACCAGTGAGCAGGCTGTCCTCACTCGCTTATTGAACCTGTTGACCTCAGCAGTTGTGGCACCGCCCCACCAGCACACGATAGCCAAGAAGAGTGTGCTGGTTACCATAGACTGGTTGAAGGTGTTTAGGAGCCCCGGAAACAGGCTGTGGGATGACACACACACACACACACCCACTGAGCACCAGTGTCACACACACTATCTCCATCCAGCCATTCACCCCAAGTCTGTCTCTCCCATGTCACTGCTCTCCGAACATCTGGACACGTGTCGTGGTGCGTGGATGACAGGGTGAATGTTTGAATGTCTCTCTGACGTATGAATGAGTAAGTGAACGGTTGAACGTCCCCATATGATGTGAATAAGAGGAGGAATGGCTGTAAATCTTCAGGGCGTGTGAATGAGTGAGTGAAATATTTTGTTTGATGATGACTTGTGAATGAGAGGGTGAATGGTTGTATGTCTCTGTGGACCAATGAGAGCTGAGATAGGTTCTACTGATTGCAGGATAAGTGCTATAGATATTGAATGAATGTACGAATGAATGAATGAACTCGCTCGCCAGTTTGTTGCACATGTTGGAACACATGGAGATGACCTCAGAGTGCAGGTCCTTCTGTGTCCAGCAGGGGGAGCACCGGAGCCACCTGAGGTCTCAAACATGCTGAGGATGTCATTTATTTGTTCTTGCTTGATTATTAAATGTAATCAGATTACCTCTGATTGTAATGCACTTTTCATTTCCTTATAATTACCCCGTGATTAAATGTATTAAATTGAATGTCAGTCAGTTCCTGAGCTGTCAGCCGTGGATTTCAGGGCTGGAGCCGGGCACCGTGGTGGTCACCAAGCAGTCGGTGGACCCCACCTTTGCGCCCAAGTTCGAGCAGGTGATCCTGGGGAGGACGGTGGTCCGCAACACGGACCTGGACCCGGGCCTGGCCGAGGAGCTGCTGCGCTGCGGCCAGGAGCTTGGCCGCTTTGACACCGTCGTCGGCAACACCATGTGCACGCTGGACTTCTACGAAGGTCTGGTCTCCGAGGGGGGTGTTCGTAGCCACTGCTCAGCTACCTAGCCGCTAACGGCCGCCGCAAGCTAACTTTTTGGTCGCTGCTGCAGGACAGGGCCGCCTGGATGGAGCGCTCTGCTCCTACACCGAGAAGGACAAACAGGAGTACCTCGCCAGAGCAGGTCAAACTGGGATCCAAAACATCGAGATGGAGTCGTCCGTTTTCGCCGCCATGTGCAAACTGAGCGGACTGAGAGGTGAGAAAGGACATATTATGACATCATATATGACTCTAAAGCATTCTGTCACAGGCTGGGCAGTTTGTTATTTTGCAGTGTGGGTCAACACATTAGTCACTGGCGACGAACCGGCAGGAGGACCGCCCAGAAGACGGGCTTTATTCCGATGGCGATGAAGTGAAAGTGGCGGTTTCTTCACGTTTGGTGTTTTTTGTCGTCCCTCCAAGCGGCGGTGGTGTGTGTCACGCTGCTGGACCGGCTGAAGGGTGACCAGGTCAGCAGCTCCCACGAAGTCCTGCACAACTACCAGCAGCGCCCGCAGGTGCTGGTCGGCCACTACATCAAGAAAAAGCTGGAGGTGGCGGCGGCGGCGGCCTGCAGCTGAGCTCCTCCGGCGACCAATCCTTGCATCAGCTGAGGCGGTGCAACAGCACACCTTTAATTTATTCCCCTCCTACTGTACTGTTTTATTATTACGGTCTACTTTTTATTTACCCTCGATCACCGACAAGAGATGTACCTTCAAGAACTGTTTATTTCTATTTTTTTTCACTATTTTATTCAATTTCATCAGCTCATAGCCGACGGCGACGAACCAAATGAAATCACGGCGTGCCTTGGTTCAGGTCAGCGGTGGCAGCAGCTGCGCTCGCTGACGCACCCCGGGCTTCTTTTATATTTATTTTATTGTGAGTTTGCGACAACGTGAATATATTATTCATGCAGTTGAATTCCTCTTGGAAGTCTTACCGCCAATAAATCCTCATGAAGTCTCTTCTGTGGTCTTCTTTTGGGCCCCGAGTCACTCCGCATCCTGAAAACCATGGAAAATAATTAAAAGGTCTGAAAAGTCATGGAAAATACATGGGAATCAGGGGGGTGAGAAACGTCCTGGAAAATTGTTGACTTATTAGGCTTTTTTTTCCCCCAAAACATAAGGGCTTAATGTAATGTTGGTATTCAAGGTTCTAAAAGTGACGATGGAATAGTTTCATTCAGAAATGTAATTGTTTCCACCTCAGTAAATGTGTATTATCAGATGAAATCATTGAACTATAACTTGCAATAACAATCCACAATGGAAGTGCCTTTAAGCTACTCCATCAAAGACCCATAATCTCCCGGGAGTGGAACGGTGACGTCTGATTGGCGTAATTGGCTGTTAGCATCTGCCGCGAGCATTGAAGACTAACTTTCAAAAGCCTGAAGTGATGAATTTGTGATTATCTGCACGGCGCATTTTCTGCCTTATTATATTTTTCATACAAATGGAGGGCCAAAGGGGGAATGAGGATGATTTTCCACGGATTACGGGATTTATTCTATGAGTCGGCGGTTTATAGTGTCGTTAAGCTAGCTAGTGCTAGCACCATTAGCGCGTCTACGGAAGAACAATGTGCCTTCACCTTTTATATATATATTTTTTTAATTTAATTTAAGCATTGAATGAAATGTGACGCGGTTTCACTTATATGCCGGTTGTCTCAGTATCGAAATTTAGAATCCGTTTTTGTCAATCTGTAGACATTTTTTTTCGGAAATTTACTTCCGGATTCTCGAGCGCAGAGAAAAAAAAGAGGGGGGGTCCTCGTTGAGAAGCTGGAATAATTGATTAAGGAAGGGGGAGAAAGGGGAATTGGATGAGTTAATTATACCAATAATATACGCTTTGTAAACAGTATATTTCGATGTTTTTAATGTAATTCATCTTATTATATTTATCTAATGCTATTTTTGAGCGAAAGATTGCTCTTTAAATCATTCTATTTCGACTGACACATTGAGTCCCCACCCCTTCCTTAAATATCACTTGGTCTAATCCTCAATGTTTATTTTCCAAGTATTCTTACTCATTAAATTTATTTTTAATTTCGCAATTTCTCGTTGACTTAATTGAAACCTACGATTTCAAGACACGTTTAGGTCACTTTTTAATCCACTTTGGGTTTTTCGCCCTTCCATTGTGTAGAGGGGAGTTTGGGTGTGCGCGTCAGCGGAGGAGGAGGAGGGTCCGCCCTGCATCCCCTCCTCTACCCGCTGACTCAGTGCCTTAAGCAGCATCTCCGCTCACCTGAACGCACCGCCAGCATCCTCTGCGGACGACGACACCCCCGGCCATGGCTAAGACAGCGACCGGTAAGCAGCCGCGTTGATGCGGGTGGATGGATGCATGGATGGAAGGACGGATGGATGGATGGATGGATGGATGGATGGATGGATGGATGGATGGATGGATGAGGAGATGGGTGTGGTGGTTGTGATGATGGATATCCCTGCAGATGTCCGGCCGTGTTTTATTCCCATGTGCTGTTTTTTTTGTCCTCTCATGCTTCAACCTTTATTTTAACGCTAAAAATCCACCTCCATCCTCATCCTCTTCATCCTCCTCCTCCTCCTCCCTGCAAACCCGACATGTCACCTCGACGCCCCCGCAGCCACGGAGGAGGCGAGGCTTCTCCGTCACAATACCATCCCCAAAATGTCCTCCTCGACATCCACCCCTCCTCCTCCTCCTCCTCTACCACAACCCTCCTGCAGCCGGGTTTTTGTTTTATTTCTATCCACCTTTGCCTGCGACGCGGATCGGACTTCGTTGCCACTGGCATGCAGCATAATGCAGACGGACCCCACCCAAGATGCCGAGGCTGCCGACCATTCAGCCTCCGGCAGGGGGGCCGAGAGGGAGGGGGGGCGCCATCGGGCCACACTATGATTTTTTTTTTTAAAAACAGCTACAAACGCCTCAGTCACTTTTTTATTTTCGCCTATTTCCACAAAGATGCTCCTTTCTTCTTCATTCCTCCATCTGCCCCCTCATCCTGCAGGGGCGCCGAACCAAAGGCTACATTCGCAGTGATGGGCAGTGGGAGCCAACGCAGTGACCCCCCTCTGCCGCTCACAGATAAGGAGGTGAAAGCCTCCACCGCGGGCTCCTCCGGGCCTCCACGGAAGAAGCCGTGTTAAATATTCATAAGCCAAACCAGATTTGGCGCGGTGTGGAGGAGTGCTGCAAGGCGTGTGCGGCAGGACATGCACGGAGGGGTGGGTGGGGTGAGACAGGTGTGTGTCGGGGTGGGAGGCAGGCCAGCCCTGCAGCACTCCGCCATGCCTTTGCAGCATCGGTAGCAGCGGCCCTGTGGTCGCCACGCGGACCAGGACGCGCCCCCCCACCCCCACCCCCTGGCCCGCCGCTCACCTGACAGGAAACGCCCCATAAAAAACGCAAGAAGGGGAAAATTTGTCGCCCCGTGTTAATCAGCCTTTGTGCTCCTCAGTGGATCTTCATCAGGCCGACGCCGCCTTCAGGGATCCCGCCTCCTTCAATTTCCCGTTTCTGGCACCTCGTATGTGATCTTCTCCCACTGTGGTTTGCGTGTAGGCGGGTTAGCCGCCGCTAACGCTCACCTGGACGCGCGTGTGTGTGTATGTGTGTGTGTGTGTGTGTCCTCCGCAGCATACAAGGAGAAGATGAAGGAGCTGTCCGTTCTCTCGCTGATCTGCTCCTGTTTCTACCCAGAGTCGCGCAAGAAGCTCAAGTGCGAATTCGAAGGTTTGGCCACGCTGACGCGTTTTTGCACACCCCGCGCGCCGTGGCTCCGTGGGCCGCTGACCCCCCCGCGGCTCCTCTGATTTTTCCCGCAGACATGGAGGTGAAGCCTATCAACAAACGGGCCTCCGGCCAGGCCTTCGAGGTAATCCTCAAGCCGCTGTCTCCTGTGTCAGACGTCGTCCACAGCCTGCCGTCGCCCCCCAAGAGGGACATCTCCTTGGATGACATCGAGAAGAAGCTGGAGGCGGCTGAGGAGCGGAGAAAGGTGTCCTCATCCGCCCCTCGCTGGTGCTAAATCATTCACGAGGCGTCGCTCAAAGCTCCTGCGCTGCTTTCTCTTCTCCGCCCTGCAGCTCCAGGAGTCCCAGGTGCTGCGGGCCCTGGCAGAGAAGCGCGAGCACGAGCGGGACGTGTTGCTAAAGGCCATGGAGGAGAACAGCAACTTCAGCAAGATGGCCGAGGAGAAGCTCCAGATGAAGATGGAGCAGATCAAGGAGAACCGCGAGGCCCACCTGGCAGCCGTGCTGGAGCGCCTACAGGAGAAGGTGGGGGAGAAAAGAAAAAAATGGCCGAGCCGCTGCAACCCGGCGGCGAGTCTACTCTCTCTTGACCCTCCTTCCCTTTCTCCTGATGTTCCCCAGGAGAGGCACGCGGCCGTGGTGCGCAGGAACAAAGAGCTGAGGGAAGAGCTGACAGCATGAGCGACGCACAAACGCCTCCGGCCCGTTCGTCCATCTACGTCACTCCATCCAGACCCCCCACCCTCCTCCTCACTCTGCTTTGACCCCCCCACCCTCCTCCAGGACAGACACCCCCTGCCCCGGAGCCCAGGAGGTGGCCTCACCACCACCATCACCAACCAACCAACCAACCACCACCACCACCATGTCCCCGAGCCCCCCCGCACCACCACAGTATTATCAGTGGATGCAAACATCAGTGTCACCTATTGAAAAGTGAAGGGAGAATTTTGTCTTTTATTTTGTAGATACCTCTTTCTATCTATCGATCTATCAATCTATCTGTCTCTCTCTATCTATCTCTGTGTTGGTGGAGTACACAGACGTACCGCGCCGTTTTAATGTTTCACGCCGGTTTCTTTTGGATCCGTCCCCCTCCTCCTCCTCCTCGTGCACGCCCTAATTCTCCACACGCACGCTCGGAACCTGGCGAAAAAACGGAATTAAAAAACGAATCCATCGTCATTAGGAATGTCTTGTCCCGGCGGCGGCGGCTCCGTCGGGTCACAAACCCCTCGCGAATGTTTTCTCGGCCTCCCCCTCCCCCCTAAAAAACGCTGTCGCTCCCGACGCCACAACAGTGTGTCTGTCTGTGTGTGTGTGTGTGTGCGTGTGTGTGTGTGTGTGTGTGTGTGTAGCTCGACCCCCTCCCCCCCGAGGCGCCGTCGGCCCTCTCCGAGGCAGCCGGACGAGAGGATGGAAGCAGGACGCGTCACATCCAGCACACCGGACGAGTCTCTTTTTAAAACCCGACACCGACATCTTGCCTGCATCCTCCGCTGCTCGTGTTTCCCCTCCATGTATTTCTCTGTGAACGCTTAGCTGAATAAAGGTTTGGGGTTCTGTGAACATGGCATGCACCATCTGAGGCCTCCTGTGCTGTGGGGGGGGGGGGCTGCAGGGGAATCCGGTCTTCCGCCTGCTTGGGATGGGGTGGGGAGATGCGACGCTCTGCCACTAGGGGGCGGTAAAGGACCAGAAAGGTCTAGACTTCCAGAAGGATCAGGCCTGGCAGGAGGAAGATGAAGAGCGACTGGAGGCCTCGCCTTCAGGACCTCCAACCAACCAAACATCTCAACACAAGGTTTATTGTAGCCTTGCAGGTGTGTGTGTGTGTGTGTGTGTGTGTGTGAACGGCACAAGAGGTAAGTTCCTGCTGGAGATCTTCATGGACATCTTCATTGGTGGACAGGGAATTAGGTCAATTCATCTCACCTCCTATCACACACACACACACGAAGCCAGCAGGTATGTCTGCCGTGTATTATGGGATGTCTCAACCTCTCCATGGGGGTTTCTGCGTCTTCTTTTTTGCACGTAGATGGCCTCTTCGGGATGGAAGTGAACGCATCACGGTGCGAAGATTGCGCTAAAACCGTTAGCCTGCGGCTGAGCGGTGATTTAGGACCCCAGCTGTCAGCGTCCCTGCCCCCCCCCGCCGTCCTGTTCACACTATTGTCTCCGTCTCAGAGCGAGCGGGACGCTGAGGTCAGGCCAACATTGTAAAGGATTTCCTCGGACCCCTTAATGATTTCCTGGTCATTCACGGCCCCCACAATGCTCGGGGATCCGGTTACTCACCTGGCAGGCCATGCAGGAGTCGCCTCTCAGTCAATAAACACGGCTTTATTAGCCCGACTTTGGACACGAACACATCAACCTCCACGAGTCTGTGTGTGAGTGTGTCTCCGCTTTTAATCTCAATTTATTGGTACAAAAATATCACAAAGATATACAAAAAATAAAATAAAATAAAAGGGAAGTGTCCAAAGAGGGCTGGGGTTAGTTTTTTGCGTCTCAGCTCGATGCATTTGGAGCCGGTTTGCAGGGAAAGCGCGTCTTCGTTCGGAGGGATGAGACGTCTTTGTCCGGCTGCGCCATGGAAACGGACGAGTTTCCTTTTTCCGCCCGCTTGGCGCAGCTCAGCTGTTGCCCTCGGTCCCAGCTGGGAGTGTCAGAAGGCGCCGATCTCTGTGCCCCAGGGCCTGTAGGGCTTGGAAGGGGGGCCGGCCGCCGCCGGGGGGACGAGCGGGAACGCGCCGAAGGGCAGCGGGAAAGCTGAAAGCGACGAGAGGAGCGGCGGCGAGAGCTTGGCGAGGGGCAGCGTGGCGTTCGGGGGTACCCTGAGGGACTCCGTGGGGGGCAGCCTGGGGGACTCGGCGGAGGGAGATGCGGAGGCCGTGGAAGAGGAGGAGGAGGAGGACGGGGGTCTGCTGCTCCCTCTGGATGCAGGGCTCCTGCCCTGGGGGTGCTGCAGGAGGAGGGAGTGGGGGAGGTGGCCCCCGTAGGCGGACCCCCAGGCTAAGTGTTCCAGTCCCGTCTGCACCTCCCGCTGGGAGGCGTAATTGCTCAGGTGGGACACCAGGCGCAGGCGGAGGGGGTCGGCGTTGTCCCGGCCCTCGACCACGCTCAGGAAGCGAGCCGTCTCGGCCAGACACTCCCTGAAGCCCAGGCTGCGGTAGTCCTTCGCCAGGGCGTGGGCCTCGAAGTAACCTGAGGAGCCGCGCAGGGGCCGTTACTTCACTCCACCCCAGCCGGCAGAGCGAAAGCAAAACCTACGGACGCACTGACCTTTCCCACCGGAGGCGTGGAGCATCTTCAGATGGTCCACGGTCATCTGCAGGATCTCCGCCTTCTCCAGCTTGGCTGAGCCCTGCAGAGAGGAGCAGAGGCCACCTTCAAAGACGCCTTTCCAGCGACGGAACTTTTGGTTACCATCAGAGGAAAACCTTTGGTCAAGCCGTTATTTGTGTTTTTCTCTCTCACCTGCTTCTCAAAGGCGCTCGGCACCAGCCTCCTCAGCTCCGATAGGCTGTTGTTGATGCGGTCACGTCGCCGTTTCTCGATGATCTGCGAAAAGACACGCCGGATGGGATGTCACCGGGAAAAAGAGGAAAAAAGGAGAGAGAAAAGTGGTAAAAAAGTTAACGGCGGGTAACGCTCACCCCTCTGCGTCTCTTCCTCGCCTGGACCTGCGTGGTCGTGGAGGGCGACACCGAGCCGACAGAGTGGACGTGACTGGAGATTTCACAAAAAGAAAAAAAGAGAACACAAGGAGGAAGACGTTAGTCTTTTTTCCGAGGCACCGGCGCGACACGTAAACGCACCGTGGGTTCATCGCTAGCCAGCGTGCTAAGCCGTCAAAAGTACCGGACGAACCCGCTCTCGTCGCCGCTGTCCTTCTCCACCTCCACGGTGTCATCCAGGTCGCTCTCCGAGGAGCTGTAATGGCGGCTCCGCTTCATCTCGGCACTTTTCGACCCCCCGGTTCCCGACACAGTGCGTCCGGAACTGTGGCGGCGGAGGCGCACTGACAGCGGCGGGGCCGCGGCGCCCCCTCACGGTACTTATACTCCGCCGGAGGACTGAGGGGTGGAGGGGCAGGGCACGACCGCGCTCCAGCCAATCACGATCGAACCGGGGTTTTGAGTGACAGGGGTGCTTGAAAACAAAACAAAAACAACGGGGGAAACCCCCCCCCAACACACACACACACACACACACACACACACACATTTCTGGTAAAGTTGTGTTTTGTTGTTCGTTGAAAAAGCGGGGAAATATATTTTAATCATCATATTCAATTAATTGAGATCCATGTAATGCACAAAAACACGCAAACAATTCATTGTGAGTAATGTTTTGTTGTTTGTTGTAAACTAGGTTTTAATCAATGTTGGGATAATCCGTTCATTGAAGGTTGTGAAATACACACAGACACACACACACACACACACACAAACACACAAACACACAACTCATGGTAAAGTTGTGTTTTGATGCTCTTTGAAAAAACAGGGAAATACATTTTAATCATTGCTATGATATTCAATGAATTGAGATTCATGAAATACACACACACCCACACACAATTGATTGGGAATTAAAACAGTGAAATACATTTAATCAATAATGTGATGTGCCACTAATTGAAGCCTGTGAAACGCACACACACACGCACACACTTTCACTTGTGTCTTTAGGACACACACAGTGAGAGTCTTTCCCCTCAAACTTATAGCTCCGACTAGATCAGCACAAACAACAACAATAATCACATATTTTTTTCCAGGCAGGTGTGTTTCTGCGGCTTCCTGTTCCCCCCGTGGTGAGTCCTCCCATAAGGTAGGATCCAGCAGTTTGTGTGTGTGTGTGTGTGTGTGTGTGTGTGTGTGTGTGTGTGTGTGTGTGTGCGCGCGCACATATCTATGTTGTTAATCACGGCCGGGTGAAAGTCAAAAGACGGTCCCGTCCTCCTGTGGGATCCCTGACTGCGACGCCCCCCTCTTCTTCTTCTTCTTCTTCTTCGGTGCGGCGCGGGACACACGGCCTATTAGCAGAGTGTGTTGTTCATTGTCCGCCGTCAGCTGTGTGGCTCCACAGCGCCATTGACGGTCTGGGGAGAGGCCCGACATTAGTCAGCCGCCGTTGCCAGGCTCTCCTAGGAAACTGCAAACAGGTCAACTGACTGGCACAGAGGGAACTTCCCAGGGAATCATTCATCCACAAAATAGTGAACATGGCTCCGCTTTCAGCTGGGAAAGAGAAACAGGAATGTTTCCAGAGGCCGGGCCTGCGTGCAACCGGATAGATGCCGGGTGAGGAAGCACACACAAATACACACACACTCACACATACACACACATGCACACACACACATGCACGCACACGGACCGCTTTAGGTTGCAGCCAAATGACATCACGTCCACCACGAGCTCTTTGCCAAATGCTGTTATGATTGTCTGAGCGTTA